>JAGFMF010012261.1:756677-795397 GCA_019455555.1 Galemys pyrenaicus | reverse complement strand
CCTCCCTGGCTGGCAGCAGGGATCGAACTCGTGCTGCAGTGGCTGCGGTTTGCTTCATAGTGCATTGCTTAACCCACTGCGCCACCAGGGAGGCCCTCAGTTAGTAGTTCTTACTGATGTTTACATCCTCGTGGCATGTACTATGTTGACTTGAGGCCGACAACATCTGGATCTGATATTTATTTGTAGATATTGTGAAAAGATCAACAGTCATCCATCTTCATATACAGTTGTGAGTTTTATTCCTTGAAATAAGGACCTTGAAGGCCTATTCTTTCAGCAACTGCCAAACGCACAGTCCAGCATCACTATCTGTAGTCGCCAAGCTGTGTGAGACTTTCCCAGGACTTACGTGCCTTGTAACTAGAAGTTTGCACCTGTACCTGTTTCTCCCTCATGCCCCTCTGGCAACCACCAAGCTGTTCTCTGTATCTAAGAGCATGAGGGCTTTGGTTTGATTTTGTGGTTAGTCTTATTCCACATAGAAGATCAGGGGCTGCTAGCTTTCTCTGTCCTGCATTCCACTTAGCATAATGCCATCAGGGGTCATCTGTCTGGGCTAGAGTGCAAGATTGCCTTCTTCTGATGACTAACCCACAGTCTAGTGTGTGTGTGTGTATGTGTGTATAAAATACATATATGTGTGTATAGAAGTGTGTGTACATGTATGTGTATTACCTTTTCTTTGTCCACACAGCTGTCGCTCAGGTGCTCCCATAGTTTAGCTATCGCAACTAATGCTTCCATGTACAGATGGTCCACTTATCTTTGCAAGTTAGTGTGAAGACATCAGTTAGTAACATCACACTGCTCCCTACCAAGGACCCACAAACCAGGTCCACACACCTATAAGCTTTGGAGTCCATGCCGAGAAGTGAAAGCTGTGGAGAACATCACAGGTCACATGGCGCACACCCCTTACTGGACTGGTTGGGAGACTGGGCAGGTGACCCACCCAAGGCCACAGAGCAAGGCAGAGGTGAAGCACGGGTAGTACGTGGCCTCGCTTTGTCCCAGATTCCTAATCCCACCGCAGCCCATCACCCCTTCCCCACAAACTCCTGATTCTGCTGGGCACTGCCAGCTGCCGTGAGCAAAGCTCGTCTCTCCGCAGGTCTGCGGGGCCTGATGATCGCCGTGATCATGGCCGCCCTCATGAGCTCCCTCACCTCCATCTTCAACAGCAGCAGCACCCTGTTCACCATAGACGTGTGGCAGCACTTCCGCAAGAAGGCGACAGAGCAGGAGCTGATGGTGGTGGGCAGGTGCGCTGGCCCACCCTTCCGTGCCCCTCCCATGGGCAGCCCACCCCTGCCCTCTCTGCACCGGGCTTCCTGGGGGGGATACCGCTCTCTCTCCCGGCAGCCGGGCAGAGGACCTGGTTCTAGCAGAGCTCTGTACTGAACCTCAGGTAAGTCCTTCCCCGACTCGGGACCACTCCTGCTCCAGCGTGAGCAGACACTCTTCCCTGTCTGTTGAGGTTTCTCTTGGGATTGAACAGTGAGGTAAATGTGAGAGACCTCAACATGGTCTTTACTTGATGAAAGGTATATCAGTGAGAGGGAGTTCGCAAGCAGCTTAGTCTGAGAGACTTCCCACCTGCTCTGGCTGTCACCCCAGTAGAGCAGAAGGTCCCCCAGGCTCATCCTGAGCATCCAACACACATGCTACCTTTGCCCTGGGTACGCAGAGCACAGGGACCCCTTATATTCTCAGCCCTGAGTTTGTCACAGTTTAATGAGCGAGGCAGAAATGCAGGTGAATCAATGAGGTACCTGCCTCGATGGAGGTGTTCCTAGGAAGCCTGTCTTCAAATGCTGCCAAGGCTTGACCAATAAGCTAAAGGCTTTGAGCCTTGTCTAATTGGTTTGTCTTACCTGGTTCAAAGTAGACCTTTGAGAAGGGGTTGATTTCATTTATCGGTAGTGTTTGCTCGCCACCTCCCGGCCGTCTTCACTATTGCACCCAATACATCCCAGAAAAGTTTTTCAACAGGCCTGCAAAAGTCACACAGAAAGGATTCTTTGGGGACTTGGACCTGAGGCAGGGTCAGATAAGGGCAGTCAGAACAAAAATGGGAGCTCCTGCTCTGAGCTGACAGCCAATGAAGGGAGAGAGGGTATGAGGGAAGGAGCTAGAGAAGGGAAACTTTCCTGGGCTGGAGTCATCCCCGAGAAAGGGGCTGTCCTGCGCAGGGTCCAGCAAAGACCAGAGGCCACTTGTCAAGGAGGGAAAGGTATAGACTTCTCCCTGAATAGCTGGTGGGACCCATGACCTCCAATAATTCACAAATTCTGAATTTCTGGAATTCTGACATTCTAGAATCTTAAGAGTCTAAAGCAATGACATGTTAGCATTTGGGACACTGAACTTAAACACCTTCTCTGATTCAGTGACCAAACATTTAGCTCTTCTGCCTCCTGGGCCTCACTTTTGCTGTGCACACACGTTGTTTCCCTACGTGCTCCTCACGTGTCTTGTGCCCTCCCTACAGAGTGTTTATCGTGTTCCTGGTCATCATCAGCATCCTTTGGATCCCCATCATCCAAAGCTCCAACAGCGGGCAGCTCTTCGACTACATCCAGTCTATTACCAGTTACCTGGCCCCGCCCATCACTGCCCTCTTTCTGCTGGCCATCTTCTGCACCAGGGTCACCGAGCCTGTGAGTTCAGTCAATCACCTGACCTCAAGAGCTGATCTGTCCATACCCTGGTCTCTCTCTGTGATTTTGTATAAACCAACTGCTGCCTCTAGGCCTCTGTCTCCCTCTCCATAGCCCCATGACAGTCAACAAACCTTTATGAGTCCTCTGTGGTGGCTCATGGATGCAGCTCAAGCCAGTTCCAGCTGGCTCAAGCTGTTTCCAACCAGCTCAAAACTCATCCAGCCAGTTCTGACTGGCTTAAACTGGTTCAAACCACTTCTAACTAGATCAGACCATTTCAAACTGGTTCTGATGGGTTCACACCGCTCTGACAGGATTAAACCAATTCAGACCAGGTCAAATTGGTTGTGCCTGCTTCAGACAAGTTCAAGGTGGTTCTAAGTGTCTAAACCAGTTCTGTGTCAACACAATCACTTCAAATATGCTCTCAATGTTTCTAAGTGTTTCCAACCAGTCATAACTGCTTACAACCCGCTCAAACAACACCTCAGCTTTCATGGGGGAGCTCACAAAGATGGATTTCCAAACACAGTAGCAAATTTGGGGCTAGAGTGCCTTGAGGCTTCCTAGGGCTTCTCACCTGGCTCTAGTGAGCCAGGCTCTCATGCCTCCCTCTCTCCGTAGGGGGCCTTCTGGGGCCTGGTGTTCGGCCTGGTAGTGGGGCTGGTGCGCATGATCCTGGAGTTCTCATACCCAGCCCCAGCCTGCGGGGAGGTGGATCGCAGGCCGGCTGTGCTGAAGGACGTCCACTACCTCTACTTTGCACTCCTCCTCTGTGGGCTCACTGCTTTCGTCATCATCATAGTCAGCCTCTGTACGACCCCCATCCCTAAGGAACAGGTAAGTGGAGTTGCACCATTGAGTTTTACTCTGGGGGTTTCCTTCTCCCCTCTTGCCATACAAACACCCTGGGGAGGGAAGGCTTGTCGGGTTATTAATTCCCAGATGAATAGTAATTCATTTAATTGGAAAATGGCTCAGTGAGCACCTACTGTGTGTCAGACGCCGTACAGGACTGCAAAGATGAAACGTCCCTGCCAGCAATTGTCCCAGGGGTAGAAACAGACACCAACACTCAGTTACTTTACCAAGAGAAGGTCCTAAGCTCACAGGGAGAGCCAGCTGAGCAAGAGGCAGTGGACGCTCTCCGGGTCCTGTGGAGAGGCGCAGCTTCATGCCCGGTGGACGGGTCTGGGGCAGGGCCCCTGAGCCTGCAGAGGGACGTGTTAGCGGAGGCAGCGGCAAGGGCCTGAGTAGTTGCTTCATTTCCCAACAAAGAGCTTCCAAGACTGGGCAGGAAAGAGCCTGGTTGGAAGGGACAGTTCAGAGCTCAGGTAGACGTGGCTTGTCCAGCTGATGTTAGCCAGAGAACAGCTGTGTTCTTCTCTACTGAGCCCCTTGGTGGGGTGGGGTGGAGGGACGCCCCTCTCTCACCTGGAAGCCACCCCACACACACAGTTCCTTCAGACTCTTCAGGCTCATCACCATTTTTGCACATGTGAATGAGCCTTCCCTCATCCCTCCCCTGTTCTCCCACTTCTCCCTCACCCCAACTCTCTCTCTGGCCCTCTGTCTATGAGGGCATCTCTCCTGCCTGTCACACCAGGAAGCTGAGCTCCAAGTTAACTGCTTCCCTCCTGGCACATCCAGGCAGCTCCCACATCTCAACTCTCACCTTCTTCAAGACTGCTGTCTCCACACTTCACCCCCTGGTGCTCATTCTCCTTACCTCGCTCTTGCAGCAGCCTGTGGGCTGCATGTCTTCAGCTCATCCAGACAGAGCTTTCAGAACCAGAACTTGTTCGTCCCTTGGCCTGAAGTCTGCAGTGATTCTCCATTCCTACGAGTTCTTGCTGTTTTTGATAAGAGCATCATCTCCTCAGCCTGACCTTGATGCTAGGGGCACCTGCTTTGCATGCTCCCCACCGCACCCACCCCCAGCCATCCTCCCAGTCTGTGAGCTACATGCGCACTGGGCGTGTTTTCTGGCACCCGCACAGGCCGGCCTGCAGCACAGGGAGTGTGCGATCCCAGTGAAGGAGAGACCCAGGCGGCAGACCCCGAAGCCTCCTGGGAAGGCTCTTTCACCAGTCGGGATTCTCTCCAAAGGCAGCTGAGTGAGGCCAGTGCGCTCTCTACCTCCAGCTCGCTCGCCTGACGTGGTGGACGCGGAACTGGCCCTGCTCTGAGCTGGAGGCAGCGGCCCCTGAGCAGACACCAGCGGTATCAGAGGCGCCTTCTGGGGAGCCCGCGGCAGCAAACCCCAGCAGCGAGCCTGAGCAGCCCAGAGGTAGGTGGGGAATCCCTGGGATGGGGAGAACATCACAGAGGAGTGCTGGGGAGCGCTCCCATTTTGGGTCACTGGGAATGTGGTCTCTGAGTGAACCCCCAGTTCCCCCCTCCTCCCTTTCCAATTGACTGAACTATTTTTTAAAAATTTGTTTACGCATACAAGAACTGGGGTACAGGCCAGAGGTGTGGGGGCTGGCGGTGTGAGGATTCACCAGAGACAGAGTGGGGAGCTGAACACTGACTGGAATACACAGCTGAGGGGAGCAGTGGGCGTGGCAGGAGAGGTCTGCTGCGCCATGTGGGTCCCCTCCCTGGCTGGGGATCACACTTGTGCTGCAGTGGCTGCAGATGCTTCATAGTGCGCCACCAGGGAGGCCCCTGTTAATAAACCATGTGAGAAAGAAGAGAAAGGAGTAAGGCAAATGAGAGTCAAAATAGTGCCCTCCTTCCTGATGACATGTAGGTGAGAAAGACCTGGTTTAGACCCATGCACACAGGCACTTCCTGATACTGAACCCCGACATTACAGGTACCCCTCAGGCCCCTAACCTGGTAGCTCCGGGCTGCCAAGGCAGGGAGGAGCATCTGAGCCAAGCTTGACCCCTTTATCCTTCCAAATCCAACAAAAGGGGGGGTCCTTGCCCCTCCCGGGGTTGAGTCTAGGGCAGACAGTTGGGTCGCGCTGCATCGAGGGAACATCGGGCCTGGCAAAGAAGTACCCCTGTTAGCGCGATACTTACTCTTCAGGGGCTTAACAGCCCAAGGCGCACCTGGGCGGGGTGTCCCTCGCAGGACATCCGTGAGCTGCTGGGGGCTGGCTCTGCCCCTGGGAGCTTCTTCAAAGTCTTAGCTGGCGCGTGAATCAAGTTTACTGCCTAGTCACAGGGCATGTGAAGGTGCAAATCTGTCAAAGATAGAACGTCTGAGACATGAGGCCACGGTAATGCTCCTGCGGTGTGACAAATAACACTACGATATTCTGATATAACAACATCATAGAGATTTCCCAAATTATACAATCCCGAGGAAAAATTAAAGCCAAAAAGGTACATCAATTTGTAAGTTAAAACACAAATTAATTTCTCGTGCCTCAGGTGTGCAAATGCTATGAAATTTCCTTCCTCTCCGTTAGAGGGCGCCCGAGTGCCAGCTGGAGCTGGTGGCCCTCAGCTCTGCTCTCTCCCACTGGACTGGCTGCTCCATCAGAGCTTCAAAGCACCTTAATTCCATGCCAGCTCTGGTGCGCCCCACTTGCAGTGCTTCCTGGTCATTTCCAGGGTAGCTACAATGAAGTGCCGGTGCTAGGCCCACAGGGCTGTGCCAGCCGCGCCCGCATTTCCCCAAGCGCCAGAGCCCTTGTACTTCCCCAGAGGCCTGAGCAACCCTTCATCTTCTTGAAGCCCTGACTAATAAAAAAACAGCCCCTTTCCTCAAGTTCATGACATCAGAGACGCCAGAATCCCACCAACATCTAAGACAACTTCTTGCCAGCTACAGCAATTCATCGTCAATGTTCGATGGCAAAAGCTGCTTATAGTGCAGAGCGGAATCCCTCACAAACACCCAAGGTCAAAAACACGCAGGGGACCTCCCTGGGGCAGCACGCTATGAAGCATCTGCAGCCACTGCAGTGTGATTTGATCCCCAGCCGGGGAGCTGAGCCACATGGCGCAGCAGACTTCTGCCTACCTGCTGCTCTCCTCAGCAGTGCATTTCAGTTTATCTGCCTGTTCTCCTCTCTACTCTGACTCTGTTGAATCCCCCCAACACACACACACACACACACACACACCCCTACTGGTCTCACCCTAGTTCTTACATGCATAAGTAAATAAGTCTTTCCCAAAATCCACACAGGCTCAGGTTAGAAATCACTACCTATGCACCCCTTAGCACAAAGACTTCCCTGGTCTATTCTGTTGCTTTCCTGAGATCAGGCATCTCTTGCTCTGTAGTAACTTCTCTTTTTCAAGCTTTGTGGCCCATGCCCTAGATGTTGTGCTCTGAAAACAAAAGGGTATAGCCCCTAAATCATAGCAGGAACCAGGTGCTTGCTCCTAACTAGCTCATAACACAGAAGTGACCTGAGAACACCTCTTTTTACAAGCAGTTATGGAAAAAGAGGAGTGAGGAAGGGTAACCGCTAGAGGTCCCCCTAAGAGAGGAAGAGGGCACAGCATGTGCAGGCCCATAGCTGAGTCCCAGACCTAGACAGAACTACAGGCTTCTGGTAGCTCCAGCTGCCTGGCCCCCACACGGGGGCACAGTCTGTGTCTGGAGGAGCAGAGAAATGGCATTCCCTGGGGGCCCTGAAGGATGCCTAGCTCAGTGAAGAAGTTCAAAGAGAGAACACACACGGGCAGGGAGAGTCAAGGACGATGATGTGCAAAATGCCTTACCTTGAGGAGTGAGGCAGAAGTACCCACCTCCACCAGACCTGGGGGCAGACAGCCTGAGCTCAGGTGACAAAGCAAAGTGCAGCACGTTCAAGGCCTAAACATAGGAAGTTAAAGAAATTGAAGGACAGCTGAGTAGATTGACAGAAGTTGACACATCCCTAGTTTAGACAGGTTCAGAGTTGCCGAGTCATGATGTCCAATAATTATATAAGTGAATCCAAAGAGAATATTTGGAGGCTGCTAAAATGCCTAAAGCAATCCAAATGGGAACTTCGAGTATTGCTCAGTGTAGTTCTGAGGTACCTCAGCCCTTAGCTCCTCCCTCTCGCTCAGCCTTTGCCCTCCTCTGCTCAGAAGGGCGCCAGACGGGCTGGCACTGGGGTCTCCAGCTCTAACTGCACAGTGGCCCTGAACTTCCCAAGTCCCCGACTCCAAAGGCACTAAGATAATAACACAATCCCAGTGGATCTTATTCAGCAGAATGCAAGGTTTTTAATTGCTACCACACACGCACACACAAAAAAAAAACCTTTAAAGTATTTAGTTTACTACTTCTTTTGAACTTAGTTTTTTTAAAATTGTGCTACCTCTCGGTACCTAAGCGGGCCCCTCTGCACCCTGGGGTGTCTGCAGCAGCACCATCTCCTGCACATGTAGACCCCTACACTGACCAGAGCCTCTCCCAATTGCACCAGTTTTGGTGACTTTTTAAAGTGCTGATACTCAAAACAACCCCCTGTGCTGTTGACCTATTTGAGAGGGAAACTGCCGCTCAGAGAGGCGGGGAGAGACTTGCGCATGGCCTTGGCCAGGGCGTGGCAGACGTGCTCCGGAACAGCGGCTCATCTGGCCACCAGCCCGGTGCCCTTCCTGCAGCGGGGAGAGGGCTGCCAGCTCCGCTGCTGCCTCCTGCCGGCGAGATCACGCCTGCCCCACGCAGGGTGTGCTGCTGCCTGGGGATGACCTGTCCCGCCTCTCCTGAACACGCCACACCCTCTGCCACCCTGGATGACGGTTTGGGTGCTGTGTCCAGCATCAGAGCCCAGTGTAGACCAGGTCCCAACTCAGCACCAGCCTGCGGCTTGCAGAAAGGCAGTGTCTGTCCACCCGCCCTCTTTTCTTGCATCTCATCCCCCTATTTGGCTTCTCTCCACCTTGCCCTGCTCTCCTCTCTCCTCACTGCCCGTTCTGAGCCTCTTGTCTCTCCCCTCCTGCTTTTGTCCCCCAGCCCCACGCAGGTCCTGGAGGAAGCTGCTCTGGGGCTGGTTCTGTGGGCTCTCCGGGGCCGCGGAGCCAGCGCTGAGCCCAGCGGAGAAGGCCACGCTCCAGCAGAAGATGACCAGCATCGAGGAGCGGCCGCTCTGGAGGACCGTGTGCAACCTCAACGCCATCCTCCTGCTGGCCATCAACGTCTTCCTCTGGGGCTACTTTGCGTGACGCCACAGAGCCGAGCAGCCGAGACAGAGCCCACGTCCCTTGCTCCACCAGCCACAGAGACAGGCTTGCCCCTGACCTGGCTGTCCAGATGGACACCACAGAGGCCGAGCCTGCAGGAGCCCTGGGAGAATAGCTGGTGCAGCCTCGCACTGGACGAGTGGGGTGGGGAGCGGGAGACTGAGCGCTGGGCTTGCGCAGTACAGCCGGACCCTCACTGGGTGTCCTGACCCACCTCGTTCTCCAGTACACTCCTACCTCAAACACAGGGACCCGCCCTCGTCAGAGCTGCCCAGGAGCCCTTACTCTGCCTGTGTCTTGAGTTAAAAAATAAAATGGGTAAAAGAAAGGCAGTGGCAAGAGCATTGAAAACACTCAGGTGCCTCTTTTCTCACCCTTGTCTCTGCCTCCTCTCCCCTCCCCTCTGTTCTGTTCCAGCCCAGCCCCCAGGCATCCATCTATAGCAGGATTCTGCTCAGTGAGGGGGTGGCGTACCTTCCACAGGTGGCTCCATGAAGGTAGCGCTCAGGCCTGAAGGAGTGAAGGACTGGTGTAGTCACCAGCGTGGTGACAGCTGGCCTCTTGGGACAGGGCAAGGGACTCTCCTGGGCACTAGTCAAATTCTGCCCTTTTCTGCTCTCACATCCACATGTGCCCAGTCTTCATGGTCTCGTGAGTCCAGTTGGAAAAGCCAGACTTGCTGAAAAGAAGGTTGTCTGTGCTCAGGATAAGCCCTGAGAGGGGCAGCACCGACAGCCCAGGAGTCACGGCTACAGGTCTGTGTCCTCCCCTTGGCCTGCCAGGCACCCCCTACCAGGGAAACACGTGACCCTGATTGGGTGCTCCTCCTCCAGGCAGTGTCCTTGATGCCCACAGTCAGGTCAAGCTGTGCTTGCCCTCCCCGCCCTCCCCAGACCTGCAGCTCGATGTGGAGATACTCGTCTCTCTCCTAACACAAGAACTGCAAGGGGTGCAGATCGCGGGTCATGTTCCAAATGTTTTTGTACCTTGAAGTAACAGGTGTCCAATAAATGTTGGCTCGATCCATTCTCCAAATCCCAGTAGGCTGCACGGTGGTGGTTGGGTAGTATGACTTGGGGAGACAGTTGGTGAGAAGGACTCGCCCTAAATAGGAGTTATAACACTGTTTACAGTCGTCTAGGAGGAAACTACTGCCGTTGCCAAAGAGGTATAAGAAAGCCCCTTCCTTTATCTCCCCATCGAGGCTGCCTACTCTACCCTTGCCTTTGTCATCATCTTATGCCAGTCACCACTCTTGAATTAGTACAAGTGAGACCCTAGCTCTGTGAGGTTTAAATAAAACTGTTTCTGTGACTATTGCCTGTTGCTGGCGCCCCGCAGTTCTGCATCCGCTCATTTTTGGCCTCATGCTGTGCTACCTCCCACCGCTATGCTTGCCTTCTCACCATTGGACAGCAAGGACTCTTGTTTTCCCCTGATTTTTCTAAGAATCACTCACATAAGGCAGTTTTTGTGCAGCCTGTTGTATGGGAGGTTTGGGATATAGAAGAATTTTAAGCCACAGAAGCACAATTTAAATTAAATATTGAGCATCCTTATTTTCAAAGGTTCCTCAGCAGCTACTGTGAGAATTTCTCACAGGCCCTCACCAAGCCCCCACTGCTGCTGCGGCTCCCCGCCCCCTTCCCCTACAGGTCCTCCCACCCTCCACTGGGCTCTCGTCTTCGGCTTATTTATGCTGAGCTTTCTGAGCTCCAGCCCTATCTTCTCCAATCCAAAGACTCAAGCACATTCTGCCAAACATAGTAGGGCCGCTTGCCTTTCCTACCCTCTGCCTCTTCCCACTGTCCTCCCAGGTTGGCATAAAAGCCACGCCCATCCTGAGGAAGCCGTACTGTCCAGCAGGGCTTCCCCGCATCCCAGAGCAGTAAGTCCCCACCACCAGGAGTCTGTGCCTTTAGGAAGTGTCAGACCAGCACGTCTGCACAGTTAGTGCATTAATATTCATTTCAACCCCAGGGTTGTAACGCTCCCACTGAGTTCCCATTATCAAGAAAGTTACCTGGCACTTTGCTAAAAATAATGTGTTACATGGCTAAATAAAGGAATGAATGAATGCATGAATGAGTATGCTTAGTAGAGAAGAGCAGGACTTAAAACATAGATGTGGGAAAATGAAGATGCAACCAGGAAACAAAAAGTAGTTTAAAAATGCCTGGATTGGAGGGGACGTGTGGGCTCAGCCACTGCTAGTCCATGTGGCTTCCTGGTGCACATGAGCAGAGGCACCTTCTCGCTCTGTCTGTGTGGCTACTCACCATGTCTCATAGGTGGCAGCCAGGGCTCCACTGCTGTCCCTCTAGCCCTCTTGGCCGGGGGGGATCTGTGCAGGGCACCACGTGCATGTCATGAATGGAAGCTCCGCCCTGCTGGGGAGTAGCTGACAGTGGTGGGGGAGGCAAGCAGATGCTGGGTCAGAGAGGAAGTTCCCTGCTACCTAGGGGACTTGACCACTTCTTACCTGGGTTATCGCAAGTCTCCTGACTGTTCTCAGTCTTCCCATTCCCAGTTTACCTTGTGCTCTACATCAAGGGTGCCCTTCGTAAAATGCAAATCTTGTATCATCTGCTTGCTGGAGATTCTGTAAGACAATATTTCATAGGCTGGCATGAGACCTTACAAAAACTCCCAGAAACACCACTGGGGTCCCCCCTCTCAGGAAGAGGCTGGTCTATGCCATAGTTAAGAGCATGCACTTAGAAACCTCCTGTCTCTGCCACTTGCTAACTGCATGATATTGAGAAAGTTGCTTCACCTCTCTGTTTCCATTCCACAAAATGAAGGAGATAATTGCAGCTACTTTGTAGAGTTGTTAAGAGGATTAAATGTGTTTATTCACATAAAGTATTTAAAACAGTGCTTGGCACATAATTAAAGTCATAATGAAACATGAATGTTCGTTATTACTCTTTGCATCAGTAGCAGTTGAGGGGCCCACAAGGAGCCTGGCACTATATAGTCATGTTATTTCAGAGCTGTCATTTCATGCTGTTAGAGCAGAAGCAGGGAACGATGAATTCTTCCTGAGCAACACAATTGAAAAGCTCATCTTGGAGTTGGACTTTGGAGGATGAATAGGCATTTTCTACAAGTCCTACAAGGTAGAGCCTTTGTAAAAGTGGTGAAGTGTAAAGTATATGTGGTTTTTTTGCAAAATGGGGATAAAATTTAGTCATTTGAAAATATCTATCAAGCTTTGTTTCAACCTCTTGCCCAAAGCAGAGCTGTGAGGTTACTGAGGCTGCACTAGAGAGAGGAGACATCCAGCACCTTAGCAGAGCAACCTCTGCTCTCACCAGTCCTGTTTGCTGGGTGACTTCCCACAACTCTGCTGAGGGCTTTCTCTGGCTGCAGAAAAACGCTCAGCCCCTGCATAGAACATGCTAGAATTAAAGGCTTAGCTGCAGCCCTCACCCAATTACAAATGAGAGACAGTGGCTAAATACAGCTAGCTCCTTGCCCCTGTTGTGGGACACTCAGAGGCATCTCAGGAAGTTCTTGGGTGGAGGTTAAACCCCAGCTGCTCCTAGAGTTGATCTGCTCATCCACACACCTGAAGAATAACCTCGCTGTCCCTCTGTCCCCAAGCTTTTGCTGGCATTTCCCACTATGGCTTCCCAAAGAAGCTCCTTGCTGCTGCTTTCAAGTACTGTTTCTGGAGATACCAAACCAAGAGAATCCTTTAAGATTTGCAGATCCTTGTGTCCTAACGTAATTTTGCTATGACTTTCTTTGTGATCCTGATACAGGGCAGCAAGGGGCACTAAAACTGCCCAAACAGCACCCAAATAATTTACCTATCACTGTCTGAGTTCTTTACCTGTGCACACAATTGCAAGACTACTCAGGTTCAGAGTACAAAAGTCATAGGATCTATTTAACAAACAAGAGAAAACAAAGATTCACTGAGGCCACAAACAGCTGTTTACCTAACCTGAAGCCGTGTCCAGTGTCTTAAAATACTAAATAAAAAGACTCCCACGATGGCATCCTTCTGCCACTGAGGGCTGGAGCATGGGGCAGCCAGACTACAGGCTGGGCTCCAACTCACAAAGACAGCAGGAGACACAACAGGAGATGCTGACAGAGCTGCCAAGATGCCCCAGCACAGCACCAGACAACTGACACTCAAAACAGCAGCTGTAGCATCCAAAAGACTCAACAAACGGGGCCCTCCCTGGTGGCGCAGTGGGTTAAGTAACGCACTATGAAGCAAATCACAGCCACTGCAGCACGAGTTCAATCCCTGGCCAGAGAGGGGACCCACATGGCACAGCAGACCTCTCCTGTCTCTCCCACTGCTCCCCTCAGCAGTGTATTTCAGTCAATCTATCTGTTCTGTTCTCCACTCGGTCTCTGGTGGATCCTCTCACCCCCCCCCCCCCACACACACACCTCTGGCCTGTACCCCAGTTATTGTATGTATAAATAAATAAATCTTTAAAAAAAAAAAAAAAGACCTAACAAATGGCCACACTCACCCAGCTCAGTGAGGCACCCAAGCTCTGGGTCTGCACCTTTTCCTTCCAGACAACAACAGCAGCAGAGCTGGGAATCGTTTCAGTAGCTCGGCTACCTGCAAAGCCTCTGAACTTTCCTACTTTGAGATTGGCTGCTGGCAGCCTCTCCATGTCCTTTAGAAGCCCGCAACAGCCTTCTGGAAGATCAGTGTGGTGGGGACAGAAATGACTGAAACCAGAATCCCTGAAGATTAAAAAATAATAATAATGGTGGAATCCAAATGCTGAATCCCAAACATTGCACTCAAACATCTCAGCTGCTTCTGAGGTCCCTGACATTTCCTATCAGAGTCTCCACCCGAACTAAATACTTTGTTCGCATTTACCCTGGGGCTGTCTAGCCTCACCAGCACCCCCTCCAGGGGGCGCCACTTCTAAGTCTTTGCCTTCAGTCACTGGTTAAGATCCCTCCCTGATACCTCAGTTTCTTCATCCTTAATTAGAGGAGGAAGCAAAGGTTTGAATTAGTTTAGATGAAATCTAGGGAGTCTTGCAAGGCTGACAGTGTGTGCTGCAGATTCGATGCTGCATTTGTCTCCTGGGATCCAGGCATGGGTGGGTGAAAGTGGGGGCCACATGGGGAATTAAGTCACATGCCTGCACACTTGAGCGGGAACAGTGCAAATAGGAAAACATTGAAAAGTAGTTTTCAGAGAACTGAAATGGGTTTGCCATGAGCAATAATAACATTAAGAAGTAGCTTTGGACTGTGAAAGGATGACGTTTAAGAACAAATAGAGCTCTTGAAAATATCAGGAAGAAGTGTTCTTAAAGGCTGATTTGCAATTGAGCTGGGCCACAACAGCTTTTAATTTAATATGTGAAGCTTGTAACTATGTCCCTAGGTGTAAGAGTTTACATCATTCGGAAGAAAGTGGAAAGGGCTAGAAGCCCAGGCAAAATAGTGTCAGTTTTCTATTAACCTAGAACCGGTGTCTCTCTAGACTTCCAGGCTTAAGTGAATTACTGCAATTTCTTTTTTTCTCCAGGGTGAAAAATTGGAAGAACTTTAAAGGTTACATATAAATATAAATCCTAGAGACTTAAATTAAGGTAGTTACAGTTTACCTTCATATTTCAAAGTCAAATCTTAGTGTTGGCCCAGACTCAAAGTAGAAATGTCAGATTTTTTTCACCGTGATCTTACATAAAATCTACAACTTTCACTTAAAGAGGAAAGAAAAAAAAAAAACAACAAAACCAAAAGTCCTCACAGTTATCTTTGAGTATTTCTGCATCAATCATCTCATTTAGTTTCTAATACCGCTGTAGGACGTTGAATTACTTGCAAATGAAGAAGCCAACTCAGAGTGGTGTTAGCCAACTCAGAGAGGTGTTAGGTGACTTGTCCAGGGTCTGCTGCTCAGAACTGAGATGGTCCTTGAACCTAGAATTCTGATTCCCCTTCAGGCATCTCCCCATTGCACCACTCCCGTAGACGGCATTCTTCAGGAATGCTATTCATTTCTGGCACATGGAGTAGATAGGCAGAAAATCTACAGTCCAACCAGAGATCAATAAATGAATAAAGGCGGACAAGTAAGCAAATTATTACGGTAATTGGAACAATGGCTGAAATCATAAGTAGGAACAAAATACTTTGAGAAAACAGAGAAAGGAAGAACTTCACAGATATGACATGTAACTTGGATGTTGACAAGTGAGTCGAGTTTTCTGTGTCAAAATGTAATGGATTCTATTCCAGATAGAAGAAACAGCACAAAAAAAGGCAAGGTGGTAAGGTCATGGCATGTTTGGGGTACAGTAAGCTGCTGGTGTGACCAAGCAGCAGGCACATAAAACTGAATGCAGGTCGGCATGAAGCAGCAGGTAGAGCAATCATAAAGTGGCAGTAAGCAATGAGGAACCAACCGGTGCCAAGGTACAGCAGGAATGGGCTGGACCATGGCTACAGAGTAAGGGCAACAAATGTATCCAAGGAATATCTCACTATTTGTTTTAGAAAGACTACTACCACAACAGAAAGAAAATAAATTCTGCTAAGGGATGGAAACTGATGAGACTATTGCTGTACCCATGGAAATAAATGAGTTCATCAACAATGAATGCATACACAAACTATACATACACACTGGAATATTATTCAGACTTAAGAAGATATGAAATCGTGATGTATACTACATGGAAAGACCTTAAAGACATACTTAGTGGAATAAGTCACTTATAGGACTAATGTCGTATCATCCTGCTTACTTGAGGTCCTAAGAGGAGGTAAACTCACAGACACATGAAGTAGAATAGAGGTGACTGGAGTGGGGAGAAAGGGGAGATAATGAGCGCACAGTTTATGTTGGGGGCGATTAAAAGGTGGTGGTGAGTACACAAGCATTGTGAATGTCCTTGCCACCGAATGGTATACTCACAAATGGTTAAAATGATAAAATATGGCTATAGGGTAGCACAGTAAAAAATAAGGATTGGTGGATGGATGGCTATATGCTTCAATATAGTAAAATTATGAGTTCTGATTTGAGCACACTGAGGGTACCCATGTGATATCCCAAATAATGTTTTGTGTCTGGAGCTTGGATCTTGGATCAGGGCTGTAAAATGTCCTTGTTATTCCTGATTATGAAAAATACAGCCTCACTCCCAGAACTAGTGGAGTGTCTCTTTGTCCAGTCGTGCTCCAGGGACTGGTTTGGATCGCCTGAGCTATGCTAGAACTTGGAGGTAGAGGGAAGGACAGGCTGTGTCTGAGCCACTGGGATGACATCAGCTGTCAGGCCCCAAGGGCTGTTTAGCTACAGAGCCCGAGGTCCCACCTGTCTGAGGTCAGTGCATATCCAGGGACTAGTGAGTAACAGCCCAGCGTGGAACATTTCTGATGGGCCATTTTAGCACCAGAGCTCCCGGAGTGAGTGGGGGGTGCTGACCAAGGCTACTCTCAGGCCTATGAATGGCTCAAATTCCCTTCCCTTTCACACGTCTGGATCTAAGAACATTCCTTAAAAATTACCCTATACACTAAACTCCAGCCTCAGTCTGAGTCTACCCTGCAATGGGGTCTAAACAGTTAACCCAGCTCTTCCAACCTGACCTACCCTAGAACTCACCATCATCCCAAGCTGTGCCGACCCAGCCTCTGGTGACAGACCAGCCGAATCACATGCACTTGAGCAACTAGTGGCTGCTTTCTGTTTCACAGATAAAGTAGTAACAGGTTTCCATGAACACAACTGGACAAGAAACAAACAAATAAAAATGATCATGTGCTCAAAAATAATTCTATCTTACTGCCCCAAAGACCTGCATAGCAAAAACCAGTCAACATTATGTATTTTATCTTCTCCCCTGCAACCCCTAAGTGTGTACTGACATTTGAAGTCTGGTAATAATCACGTCTCCCAGCCATGTTTCTTCTGAATCTTCAGGCAAATTTGTGGGTGTCCCATTTTCTGAGTCAGATGTGCTAATCAACTAATCCATTCCAAACAGCATTGCTTCTGGATATCAAGAGGGAAGGAAAAAATAAACTTCTTCAAACTCATAGTCATAAATTGCACTAGAAAAAATTCACAGTGGAAACATTAATGATCATAAAAGGTAAATTTTATCAAAAAATATATTTGACACATCATTATTGGCATGAATCACAAGGTCCCAGATCAGGGACAAAATCTGCTCATTCAAAACCTTTTAGAGGGACTTAATGTTTTTGCTATTGTTTATTTTTCTTTTTAGTTTGTTTTGCTTTTGTGGGTTTCATTCACAATAAATTTTGAAGCCCAATAAATTAAACAAAGTATACTCTGTACGCTACTCAAATTAATCTCTGGAACACAGAGATTGCCTAAGGACAGAGATACATAAAACTTTATAAACAAAAGGGATTTCAAATGGATTCATTTTTTTAAAATTGTAGCTGTCCAGTTAATAGTGGCTGATGTTTATTGAGCTCTATGTGTCAACCATGGTGTTAAGTGCCTTGTGTTATCTTGTTTAAATTTCCCAACCTACTGGACATAGGTGCGGTCTCCTGGACAGTCATGCCTTCTGCAGTTACCCAACTTAGTAGCTTCCTTTATAGGTTCTATTTTCTCTTATTCAATTAAGGAACTGGAAGCATAGAAAGATTTAGGACCTTGCCATCAACAACTAGGCTGACTTGGCTAAGTCCTACTCTTACTATACTACAATGTAGATTCTACTCTCCTTAAGGTACACCGTATCTCCTTATGATACAAGAATTAACTGTGGCACCATAGTGCCTTCTCTATTACCACTACTTCCTCCATCTTTGTCCTAGCTCTACCCTTTGCCTGCACTGTACCTCTCTTGCAGCCTTTAAAATGCAGCACAAATGTATAAAACATCCCCTTGGACCCTTCCTTCTTCTAGCAGTATTAATCTTATCTTCCCTTTGGCCTAACAGAACACCGCATCTGGATAGTTTCTGTTTTTCCAAGATAGAATCGAAAGGGTGTTCAGAAATGTTGAATGAATGAAACTGTAGAAAGGAACATTTTCGTGAGCTCCCTTACTCACACACTGCACCCCTAACCTCTATTTTTTTCTTTTTTTTTTTTCCCAATCTTTTAGCCTCTAGATTTCATAACTGGAAGCTGGATTTGTTTATATTTCTTTAAGCACTTTCCACGTTGAAAGGGAACCCACCTTTTTGTGCCTTCTCCTCCTGCCCCATCTTCACATTTGGCTCACCAACAAATATTAAAGAATTGCAATTTACATAACGTGCTAACGCCAAGTAGCACCACAGGCATTTTAGTTGCAATTCTTCACATCTGGGCTAAACTTCAGGTCTCATAGGGCATTTTCTCTTCATGTCTCATGAACATTAGGGAATTTAAGAAAGGCTCCATCCTTTCACAGTCATGGATAACCTAACATGCCAGAGTATTATTCAGTGTTCCCGATTTGCCACTTTACCTTCTGACAAGTTTTATAAAAGAGAAGGGAATGAAACTAACTTGCATTATACACAAGATGTCGCCTACACAAATGCCAGAAAGGGAAGCAAAATGAACAGCCGGAACATATGGCCGTGCGCTGACAGCATAAAGAAACTAGTTGTACATGAGCAACAAGAAACATCTTGAAATGTACAAGACATATGTGTTTTAGGAAGAAAGCTGAAGTGTTTCATAATAAAAACAGGACAAAGTGAACCATGAGTGGTGAATAAAGTTTTAATTAAAAATGGGTTTCTAGCCTTCAATGGGAATATACAATATGCTTCACAGATGGATTTTATATTTAAGTCTTATCCAAACCCAAAAGTAAGTGAGACAAATAAAGCTTCTGAAAATGGCAAAGAGGCTAAAATGTATGTAAACAATAGAGGGTTCTAGTACAAACAAACAAGGAAGAGAGAACAACGCTGCTGTCATCCTGTTTCTGCTCAGACATCGTGTGTCACATAACCTACCTTTGTTGCAAAAAGGTTCTTCTTCAGTTGAAATATACAATAGACATAACTGTTCAGCCATGGAGGGATAGCTAATTTACTTTAGAGTAAACCAATCATTTCAGATAAATAAATATGCCTATTAACATGAAAGTAGTAATTTACAAAGTTTGTAAAAGTCTAACTTTGTAGAAATTCAAGAGGCACATGAGAAAATGCTAAACATCCCTCATAATCAGGGAAATGCAAATCAAGACCACAATGAGGTACCACCTCACACCGGTAAGAATGGCACACATTAAAAAAAAACAATAACAACAAATGCTGGCGAGGATGTGGAGAAAAAGGAACCCTGATACACTGCTGGTGGGAATGCAAGCTAATCCAACCATTATGGAAGACTGTATGGAGGTTCCTCAGTCTACTAGAAATGGAACTACCATATGATCCGGCAATCCCGCTCCTAGGAATCTATCCAAAGGACACAAAAACACTGATCCAAAAGAGCACCTGTACTCTTATGTTTATCGCAGCACTATTTGTAATTGGTAAGATCTGGAAACAACCCAAATGCCCAAAAGTAGACGACTGGATCAAGAAGATGTGGTACATATACGCAATTATTCAGCAATCAGAAATGAGACACTAGAGGCATTTATAGAAACATGGATGGAACTGGAAGGAATTATACTCAGTGAAACAAGTCAGAAGGCAAGAGAAAAATATCGGATGGCTTCACTATTAGGAGGAATATGAAAGAACAACAACAACAACAACAACAAAAAGAATAAGCTCAAGGAATTGGGCAATTATAACCAAAAGTAAACAAAAAAACTCAACAAGACCAAAAAGCCAAGACAAACCAAAGGGACCATGGGGGCGGGGGGAGGAGAGAGGAGGGCAAAGACGGGGATGAGGGCAGAGGGTGCACAAGGGACTGAGGTGATGGTGCACTGGTGAAATGGTGGTAGGTACTCCCTGGGGAATACAAATGATGTCAAATATAATTAATAAAAAAGAAATGCATAGAATATTGCAAAATAATATACAGGAAAAGTATTGCCAAACTATCTCATTTTTAATTTCCTGAGTACCTCTACAATCTTGCAATTTTTATGAAGAATTGCTTTTTAAAAATAAAAAAAAATTTGTTTGGAAAGTCCCATTAAAGCTTAAATATTTATCTAGAAAAAAATATAGAATAGCAGTGATTCTAAGTTTATCAGAAATACATATTTTTATATTACTCTTTGGTGTATAGTAATGGTGACCCTTATCTATGTAGTATATTCTTGGTCCAAGGCAAGAAGGAATTATTCCTGAATTTCACTGGGTCTAGGTAAACAAAGAACGGAGCAGGCATTTAGCAGATGAAGATGTAACAATTATACTATTTGCATGCACAGAGCCAGTGGCTATACCTTTGTGTGTGTTTTTTTTTTTTCCCTTAGAAAATAAGGTCTAAACCACACATAAAAGTCTTTCCAAAGCTCTTTCCAATGCACTTAAACAGCATGAGTTTAAGTTGGAAAATCTCTGGCAATGACTTTAGTGCTTGACAGTATCTTAATGCCAAGAAATACGCTTATTTTATGAAATATTTTTTTTTAAAGTTCAGCTGAGGTTTGAGTTTTATGTGAGATCTTTAACATAGATCAAAAGTGAATTCAGAAACAGTATTTCTGTTTTCAAAGGTTTCATTTCATTTAGAAGTCCTATTTCTTTATTGCTAATCTCACTTGTGCTCCCCTGCATGAAAATCATGGCTCTAGGTGAGCTAGCTTGGTAGCCCAAGTAAAAGAAATGACGAGCAGGTAGGATGTTTTCCCAAGTCCTGTTTGAATGGGCAAACCAAATCATGAACTGGGAGTCCTGTCCAAACAACTTGGTCCACCGCGTTGACCTCGAGGCTCAATGATAGACTAACAGTGTTAGGTCCTCACTAGCGATTATTTCACGGTTTCTTGGGAGAAGCTGGAGAGGCTGTGTGAGCAGCTGCAACCCATCTGCACATGCCCAGGTGTAGCCCAACCCAGAAAAAGCTCTGATACTGCTGCCCTCCCCACCCTCCATCCACCACCTGCTGGAATAACCCTTTAGGTACCTCCTGCCTTCTGAGAGCTAAGCTAAATTCTCTTTTTCCGAACTAGCTCCCTAATGACAAACCCCTAATAACCTCTTGCTTGGTTCAAGGACGCCAAAGGCTCTCTGGTAAATTCTTTCCCTAGAGAGCAAAGGACCCACTCTTTGGGGTAGAGGCTGTAACACAGCAAGTGGTCAGCATACTGCGCCCAAGCACACTTCATTAACTCTGATTTCCACGTTTATGCCACTGCCCAATTTTTTCCTACCTACTTTTTCTTTTCTACCCATTCCAGTCCAACCCAGTCTTCAGAGTCAACTCACCTCCCTCCTCTGTCTTCATGAAATCTGTTCAGATAATTTGATTCTCTCCATCTTTTGAACTCTGTAGTAGCAGGAAGGCACAGGGCAGGTTCTCTCTGATCCAGGCAGATGGGTAAAGGAGGAGTCCTGGAGCCCTCGGTGGCCTTTCCAGGCTTTTATTGATCTTACTCCACAACCAACAGTGAGGCAACTAGGTACACAGCTGGCAAGGAGGCCTCCAAGTCCCCAGCAAATCTTCACTCTATCTGGGCTTTCTAGTATTCTCTTTCTTCTGCTTCTCTAATGCTGCTGCTTCTTCTACTTCAGCCGCTACTGCTGGCGTCCCCGTGACCCGCCCTTGTATGCCCAGGCTCTTGGCGCAGGTGTGCCCACCTATGCACACACAC
Organism: Galemys pyrenaicus; assembly: GCA_019455555.1. Lineage (NCBI taxonomy): Eukaryota > Metazoa > Chordata > Mammalia > Eulipotyphla > Talpidae > Galemys > Galemys pyrenaicus. Next base: position 773,863 of record JAGFMF010012261.1, on the reverse strand, counting down.
ACACCCTACTCCAGGTGCCTGCATCAAGCACGCGTGCAGGACCACAGGGGTCTATCATTGTTGCTAATGGTGGGAGGGCGGAAACATCTGATCATTTACTGTACAACTCTAACTGCCCAATGACCACTGATTACAGATTCCTTTGTCACCGCTCTCTCTGGGGTCTTTTTTCAAGGGCTTGTCATCTGCTAAAACAGACTGAAAGCTCTATGAAAACATTTAAGAAACATTTTTATATCGCCCAAAGTGGCTGACTCTTGGGCCTCCCTGGGGGCGCAGAGGTTAAAAACACAGCACTATAAAGTGTCTTTCAAACATCTCCTTCATGCACTTACTTATATTGTATAGATCCACAAGACACAGCATTTAACAACACCCTATATTGCTGTGTAGGAGCAAAATCAGGGTATATCTTACGTTTTATATTCCCCCATTTTAGAATTTGCTGCTAACAATATGTAGTTCATAGCAGGTACTCAGTGTTTCCTTAATGACTGTATGAATAAGTGAATGACCTTGCTAACTGCTTAGCTGAAAGGAGGGAAGAAAAAAAAAAAAAACCCTGGCATTTAAAGTTTAGCCAAGGATAAACCAAAAGACATATAATTAACATAGAAACCAAGAGCCCATCATTATCCTTCTTAGAGCTCAAACATTTTGTATTTAAAATTAAAAACAAACAAAAACCTTTTAGATGATAAAGAGGTAGATAAAATGAAAACCATTGATTTTTTAAGACAGCAATTTAAGTCATTCTTCAAAGAAATAGAAAAAAAATATTGATGAAATTCATATGGAGACACAAAAAACCTCGAATAGCCAAAGCTCTCCTAACTGAAAAAAAGGGAAGTGGCGGGATCACACTTCCAGACTTCAAACTTTACTACAAAGCCACAATCATAAAAACTGCACGATACTGGAACAAAAACAGACACATAGACCAATGGAATAGAATAGAAAGCCCAGAAACAAACCCACAAGCTTATGAACAACTGATCTTTAACAAAGGAACAAAGAATATGCAATGGAATAAAGACAGCTTGTTCAGTAAGTGGTGCTGGGCTAACTGGACTGCTACATGCAAAAGAATGAAGCTAGAATACTGCCTTTCACCATGCACAAAAATCAACTCAAAATGGATTAAGGACTTAGACATAAGACCTGAAACCATAAAATATCTAGAAGAAAAAGTAGGCAAAACCCTACATGACATACACATCAATAACATGTTTGGAGACACAACACCTAAAGCAAAGATAGTGAAGGAAAAGATAAACAGCTGGGACTACATCAAACTTAAAAGCTTCTGTATGGCAAAAGACATGCTAACCAAAACAAAGCAACAACCCACCGACTGGGAGAAAATCTTTGCACACAACTCTACTGACAAGGGACTTATCACACAGATCCACAAAGAGCTAACCAGACTAAACAAAAACAAAGAGAACAACCCAGTCAAAAAATGGGCAAAAGAGCTAAAAAGGCATTTCTCCAAAGAGGAAATGCAAATGGCCAACGGGCATATGAAAAAATGCTCAACTTCTCTTGCCATCAGAGAAATGCAAATCAAAAACAGTATGAGATTCCACCTCACACCAGTGAGAATGGCACATATCAAAAAAAGTAGCAACAACAAATGTTGGCGAGGATGTGGAGAAAAAGGAACTCTCTTACACTGCTGGTGGGAATGCAAGCCGGTTCAACCATTATGGAAAGCAGTATGGCGGTTCCTCATGGAACTTCCATATGATCCAGCAATCCCACTCTGAGGAATATACCCAAAAGACACAAATACACTGATTCAAAAGAATACCTGCACCCCTACGTTTATAGCAGCATTCTTTACAATAGGTAACACCTGGAAACAACCTAAATGCCCAAAAACAGATGAGTGGATCGGGAAGCTGTAGTACATATACACGATGGAATACTATTCAGCAATCAAAAAAGAAAAACTAGATGCATTCATAGGAACATGGATGGAACTGGAAGGGATTATGCTCAGCGAAGTAAGTCAGAAGGCAAAAGAAAAATACCAGATGGTTCCTCCCCTAGAAGGATTATAAGGGAACCAAATAAGGATCAAGGAAAGGAATAAGAATGATAATAATAACAATAAGGACACAAAAACCAAAAATGAAAAGACAAGGACAAAGTGGGAACACTTGGTGGGGAGGGAAGAAGGGGAGAATTGAGGGCAGATGCGAGCACGGAGGACTGAGGTGATGGTGCACTGGTGATATGGTGATGGGGAATACATGGGGATTACAACTGATGTCAAATATATATATAAATAAAAAAGTTAATAAAAAATAAATAAAAATTAAATTTTCATGTACCAATTGACAAGCCAATAATATTTGGGGGCAAAAGTTTAAAGAAATGGCATTTGTGGACTTATTTCCATAGGTTTGGGCTGTTTTTCCTTCAGGATTCAGGAGCTCATGAGAAGCAATCTTACCAAGTGTTGGACTCCATCCTCCCTGGATCCACTACCCATTATCCACTTGGCAGTTTGCAAGAAAGCTCTAAGCCTAAAACTCCTTATCAGTGAAGATGTTGAAGAAAAAAATAAAAAGTACCACTTTATCCATGATCATTACTGAATGTTTTCAGAATGTGAAATATCTAGAAGATCTCTGCTTTTTTAGAGAAATGTCAGGACGAATGAAACGTTTTCAATTTGAGAATTACAGGTATTTGAAATCTCACCAGTATGTAACTCTTTAGCTGCAATCATGAGTGTAGACTTTCTTAGGAAAAAAAAATTCTTCAAATGTAATGGTCTCATAGACTGCATTTGTGTATTAAAATGGTGAATTGAAAAAAAAAGAAAGCAATTTAAATCAGCTACACTCAACCTGCATGTTCCTTACAACAGAGAAAATCTGCCTTGTTCTCAACCTTGGGCAAACATCATAATTATCTAGAGAGACTTAAAAACACAGTTATATTTAATTCATTAGGATGTCTAGAGTAAAATGAGGAAACTATTTTTAACATCTTCCCAAGTGATTCATCAGTTAGGATTTGGAATCCTCAAACTTGAACAGAATCAGTTCTCCATCTGGATGTTCTACAGTCGTGCATAAGCCACAGATGAAGTGAATGCCAGGTAGTCTCAGGTAGTTACTGAATCATATGCATAAGGGAAAGGTGTTTCCTTACCATTACAATTTCTAATTATTTGTGGGAACTAGATCACTGGATTATTGAAACCCCAAGGAACACTTTAGTACCAAACCTTTATCATAAAGCTAACAAGTCCCCCTCACCATTCAATGGAGTGGAGATTGGTTAACAAATACATGAATTGGCCAGGTCAGAACAGAGTAGAGATCAGGAAAAGCAAATGTTTGGATTATTCACATACTTAAAGAACCTAAATAATGTAAAACAGACCTCCTCCAAGTGTAGAAGTAAATCACTGAGAATCAAGCATCATCTCTGAAAGTTCAAATCAAATTGTAGAGAAAAGCGCTATAGGATATTTAAGTCCTAGTTCAGTCGCTTACATTCCCACTGTGTGACCTACAAATTATACTTAACTCAAGCTTGAGTTTTCTCACTTGTAAAAAATGTGATCTATAATGCCTGTCCTACCTAATTCACAAATAAGTTATGGAGAAGATACAATATATTAAAAAATGTATGAAATTGCCAACAGGCTATATAAACTACCAGCTATTATTTATCATAAAAGTATAGTGGGTATAGTGTTTCCGTAGCTTTCTATGTTTGGTAGATACAAATTCACTGAAGTCAAACATTCTTTTTCTTCTATTTTCCCAATGTAAACACTTGAAAATACTTCCTAATCCAAAGTCTGGCATCTTTTTTTCTCATTTGGCAAAAACAATTCTCCTCCTGGATTTCCAGTGGAACAAAAATGAGTTTGACTGTTTTTGTTTAAGATTATCAACAAAAACCTCTCCAAATTATGTAGTTTCTATGCCAAACCCATTCCTTAGGCAGCATTTGTAGGAATACATCATTGTGAACAACTGCTGGGCCACAAAGGAGACTCGGAATAGGGTAATTTCTCTATCCTCTAGGCAAGCACAAACTATTTTTTAACATCTCTTTGTGAGTGGTAAAAGTCCTTTCCAATATAGCTCTTTATATGTAGCAGAATATTGTTTAAAATGGGGAAAAGGAACTGCAGTAATTTCAGAAAATATACATGTATCAGATGAGCATCACAGATAATCCACCAGTTACCCCTCACGGTCTAGGTTTCCATGCTAGCGCTAGCATTGGTAAATAAATCATGTTCAGAGCTCTTACCAGATGCTATACTTGGTGCCAGGCACTTTTTACTTGTTCACTAATTTAATATTCACAATGGCCCCTTGGGATTGGTATGTTATCTTCATTTTACAGATGAGAAAACTGAGACACAAAGAAATCAGACAATTTGTCTATGGTCACACTTTTATTAAAAGTGATTGAACTGGGATTTGAAACTAGCAGTGTGACCCTGGAGACTGCAACTAACAGGCTCTTTTTCTGTACAGTGATTAGCTCATGTGCAGTAAGAGGTAATAGCTAAACTAGAAAGCTTATTAGCCAGTAATTTCCAGATCTATATATTTTAAATTTATATTTTTGTATTTTCTTTGTTTATATCTGAGGTGGAAATCATTATAAGGAAATGTTTGTAATTAATTTAATTTAAAATTTATGATTATAATTACTTATATGGTTAAACAGAGATATGTCTCCTTAAAAAAGATGTGTAAAACTGTGTGCATGCTTTTGTACAATGCACACTCATGCACACACATATCTATACACAGATATACCTTCTGGACTATGTATTCTTAACTCTGGATTCTTAGGAGATATAGAGATGTTTATCTAGCTGAGGCAATCTGGAGCTGCTTTTGTTGAGCTAGGGTAATTTACTCTTAAATTTCTCTCATACCTGCCAAATCAAAAGAAAATGATTAATATATGAAATAGAACTGTGCTAAATTCAAAGTAAATGATGAATAGACTTCTTATGATCAAACCTCGATTTATAGGATACATCCTGAAACAATTTTTATTTAAAAAATACCTTAACTAATAAATGAAGTTCCATGTAAAGTTTAAGTGGAAAATATTCTCAAAAGATTGGTGATACAATTAGTTTCACTTGTAAAATCTATATAAAATGCTTATTAAAGTACACGAAGTATCCAAGCTTAGAAGGATTTTAAAAGATAGAATTGATGCTAAGCAGCTGTCTATGTCTGAGTAGATTTAGGCACAAAACAATGAAACTAACAACAGGGAAATGAACTAATTATTTTAAGCATCTATTATTTGTCAGGTGCAATGCCAGCAACACGTTTTAGCATTTACCCAACTCATTCTTCATAGTAACTAAACCTAGGTAGGTATTATTTCCATTTCATGCATAGTAATATTAAGGTTCAAATTTCCAGATAGCATCACAGTATAGAATCTAAACCCAGGTAAATGTGGTTCTTTCCATAATACTGTACAACATAAATAGTAAATATGATATCAAAAATTTTGAATAATTTGGTCTGTTAAAATAATTTTGAATATTTTTATATTTACATACATAACTCATATGCCCTTTTTTTCTCTCATCAGTTCTCAAAATTTCTCAGAATGTATCCTCTATACTGACACGGGATCTTAGTGATTATAGTTACTCTTCAGTGAGTATCAGGCATAATACAAGGTTCTCCAATGTGTTCTTTAAATGATAACAGCAACCCTATGGAAATAGCTTCGATTTTATAAAAATAAGTTCAAAAAAGGCTTAGTAACACAGAGGTGACAAATTCTGAGAAATACAAGATTTGTTCAACTTCCGGTAATTACTCATATGGAAGGACATACTTTTGCCATTTGTTGCTTTCAGTTTGCAGTTTTCTTTTCTCTATTACTAGCACTGTATTTTATTGATTTTTTTTGTAGTAATAGCCTTTAATCCCTTTCTTTTTATCTACTTATATATCTATGTAGTATATCTTCTATATGTTGTGTGTGTGCGCCATGTGGCTTGTTAAAATGTCTATGCTATCCAAAGTGATTTACAGATTCATTACTATATTTATCCCAAATGGCTTTTTTTTTAACAGCAATAGCAAAAACCATCATAAAATTCATTTGGAACTGTGAAAGACCTAGATTAACCAAAACAATCTTAAGAATGATAAACAAAGCTGGAAGCATCATACCCCTTGATGTCAAACTAAATTACAAAGCCACAGCAATTAAAACAGAATAGTGTTGGCACAAATGCAGACATAAAGAATAATGAAATAAAATTGAAAGTCTAGAAATAAAGCCACACACATATAGTCAATAGATCTTTGACGAGGGTGCCAAAAACACACAATGGGAAAAGAAAAGTCTCTTAACAAATGGTGTTGGGAAATTGGATATTGACAAGCGAAAGAGAGAAAAAAAATAAATTGGATCCTATCTAACATCATACACAAAAATCAGCTCAAAATGGATTAAACTCTAAGACTCCTAAAAGAAAAACATAGAAGAAAAGCTATTTGACATTGGTCTTGGCAATGATTTCTTGGATATGACATCAGAAACACAGATAACAAAAGCAAAAGTATACAAGAGGAACAATATTGAAACAAAAAGCTTCTTTGTAGCAAAGGAAAAAATAAAAGAAAAGACAAGTTATGGGATAGGAGAAACTACTTGCAAACCATATATTAGATAAAGGATTAATATATTTTATGTGTTACTAATAACCAAGTTTGTTTGTATTGATACAAAATCAATACATCCTAAAGAACTAGAATAGCATAGTGTTTATGGTACTGTAGTAGTACTGTATTTATACCTAAACATTTGCCCAAGAGGGTAGATCTAATGTTAAGTGCTCTTACAACCCAAAGACAAATCCAATAAAGAAAACCATAAAAAAAGTACAGATAGTTAATGTTAGTCTAATTTCCTTGCTTTAAGAACTTTAAAGACTAAAGTGGGAATATTGGAAGTATAAAAACAACCTCCACAACTCCCCCTGCAAAACACCCTATAACTATCCATATACCATACAAATTGGAGCAGATACCTTCTTTTCCATCAGGTTCATTTCTATGAATCGGCACATTTTTAATGCAACATACAAAGATTTCAAGAATAAGTTTTTAAAAAAAGACATTTCATTAAGGCAAGCAAGACAAGTTTTGCTTAAATATTCACATAGATACCTTAAACATACTAATTCTTAATCAAGAGCCATCTTTCTAGGTTGACTAGGTTGTAACATAATATGTAGGTGAGAAGATATTTAATCCTTCAGTCAAGAATACACTGCTTTGTGAATAACAAAAGACATTGGAAAGGAAAAACATTTAAGACTTATCTTGAAGACCAAGATATTTGCATATCATAGAAGAGATTTAAAACTGCATTGGAATATAAGGTGCTCCGAACAATTAAAAACAATTGCTTCCTTGGTTCATTGCCTAACCCTTTACTTACCTTTCCTTGAGGAGCAGTTCGAGCGGGCCCTGGTCTTCTGAATGTGTTAGATCTTGTTCGTGAGCCAAGTTGCAAACAAACAAAAGGGCAGGCCATCATGTTAGATTTTCCTCTTTCTTTAATTAAGAGTACTCCTTTGAAAAATAAATTTCACACTTGTGGGAAGGTGTATTTTGAAACTTTATTCCCTCTATATCTAACAGTGCTCAATAAATATGTGATGGGTGACTATGAAGACTGAAAGTATAACTAGCTTAAGATCCTACGGTAAGATAAAAATAAACAGTAATTATAAAATGATAGAGTCATTTTGGAAAAAAGTTCAGTAATTCCTCAAAATATAAAACGTAAGAATTTCCATATGACACAACCTACTCATGAGTACATATACTCAAGAGAACTAAAACCATGTCTTCACAAAAACATGTAAATATTCACACCAGAGTTTATTATAATATCCCCAAAGTGGAAACAGTGAAAATATCATCAACTAAATGGATAAACAAAATGTGTATATCCTTTACAATGAATTTTTACTGAGTAATATCAAGGAATGAACTGTTGATACATGTTTACAACTGAACTAACCCTGAAAATGTCATACCAAGGAAATGAAATCAGATACAAAAGATCACATGCTGTGTAATTTCATTTACCTGATATTCCCAGAGTGGGCACAGACACAGTAAGCAGATGCTGGGGTTGAGGATTTGGAGGAACAATTATTAGTGGATACAGGATTTTTCAGAGGTGGTGAAACATCCTATGATTAACTAGTTGTCATAGTTGCACAACTCTGTAAATAAACTAAAATATTCAATTTTATACATTTGCAAAGGGTGAATTTTTTGGTATGGGAAATGCATAGCTCAATAAAGCTACTATTATAAAACGAACACAATGATGGGAATTTTCTGTTTGCTATGGGTTTTTAATCAGAAGCTTAACCTTTAAAGTTACAAAAAAGTCTGGGCAAATTTCTGGTGCCCAGAACTTCTCGGTATTCCATATTAGAGATAATGTATAATCAATTATATAATTATAGAAATGTTAGGGTATGAAAAGATCATTCCAAATGAGTCTGCTCATCAATTTATAGGTAAGAAAACTGAGCTCTAGTAAGAATAACTCAAACAAGGTTATATAACTAGTGTTGGAACCAAGGAGGACTCACTTTTAGTCCAATTGTTCATCTTTTTTCTTGAGCTGACGTTATCCTTTAAATTCATATATATATATATATTTAATTATAGGAAAATATACCATAAAGCAAAGTAAGGTCTATTTATTTTCTATATGAAGGCCAAACACTAGGATTAGATTCTAGGAAACATAGAAAAGAGGCTAAGGAGAACAAAAACTGCATCCTGTGGCCTCCCTGGTGGCGTAAGGGATTACATCTCAGCACTATGACGCTATCTGCAGCCACTACAGCATGAGTTCGATCCCTGGCCAGGGAGCTAACACACATGGTACAGCAGACCTCTCCTCTCTCATCCACTGCTCCCCTTAGCAGTGTACTTTAGTAGATCCACCTATTCTGTTCCCCACTCTGTTTCTGCTAAGTCCTCTCACCCCCTGCCCCCACACCTCTGCCTACACCTCAGTTTTTGTATGCATAAATCTTAATAAAAAACTTGCATCCTTCTGCTTTTATCAATGAAAACAAGACAATTATTCATACTTATAGGTTCTACTCTTTAAAGATAATACAAGATATGAATTCTCAGGAATACAGATAGCAACAAAGATTACTCCTCCCCCTATGTAATGGAAATAAATTGACATTTAGCAAAGATGCTAAATATCTGGAAATTTCTACTCTAGCTTTCACAGTAATGTCAAATTAAACAGGAAGATGTCTTTCAGAGTATCAATTTCTCAAGTTCCCCTTTGAGGCACAATTTTTGTAGCCTTTGTCATAGCTGTTAGCAGTAATAAGTAATAAGCTGTTAGCAGTGTAGTAAGTCATTTTGTAGTATCTAAACACTCAGGAGATTGATTTCCTATAATAACAAAACATGTTCTTTGAAGTTCATATTGTAATTTTCACCAAGTAGTCAACATCAGAATTTTTCATTTGCTTACACACACACACACACACACACAGATACATGCACAATTTCACTGGAAGTATGAATTTTCTTTAAAATAAACATTATTCAATGTTGACCTTCAAAAGCTTATAGTACAAAATATCACACAACATAGGGTCAGAGGATACCTCAGCAATTGTGTAGCCCAGCATTTCCCCAGCACTGTACATGTAGCTGAGCTTGTGGTGAGAGGGAGTGTGGTGAGTTGAAATAGTGGACACAAGAGGATGGCGACAATGGCCATAACAACAAATACTCTTACATACTCAATTTCATCCGGAAATTCTGAATTCGCTCAATAGATATAAATAAGCCAGTGTGTACCAATTATGTGCCAGACTGCTAGGTGCTCGGGCAACCCAGGTGTTGGCCAATATTTCTTAGTGTCTCTAATATGCCAGTGTTACTACGACTGTGAAGAACGTATGTCTGAGTCTGTCCAGGCAGTTCCGGTTAACTGCTGTTTCAGCATCAATAACACCCCCCTTTCATTCCTACCATCATACTTGTGACTAAGAGAGGGAGCAATAAATACAGTGTACAGATTTTTTGAAACTTACATGGTCAGTGAGTCACTTGTATCTGCATTCCTACAATCATCTCCTAGATTAGTTTGGGAAATGCTGATCTACTCCATTCTCTGTACTAGTGGCTGAGGAAACTAAGGACCAAAGACAATCAGAAAAAGGTTGAGACAGGACTAAAGCCTATGACTCCTGGACTCTTTCCGTGAGGTGCCATCTGATAAATGAGATTGCCATACTAAATACTTTCAACATGAAGAAAATGTCCTGTGATTAGGTAACATGTGTTATATATTTCTTTTAATAAAAAAAAAAAAAACTCACCCAGTCTTACATCCTACTTTTCACTGAAATGGAATTCAATTTAATTTTTTCCTTTTAAATCCTAATTATAGAATAAACCAAAGATGGATTCAATGAGCAAAGTCATTGTCAACTCTTCAAGCTTGTAAATGAAATCCATTTATTTCCTACCATCTACTTTCCTGCCACTTGATCTCTGATAAATGAGGTAAATTAATTTTTCATATTTTCTTTTTTTTATTTTTCATATTTTCAAACCATCTCTGACCACATACATGTATGTTTGGGAAGGTAAGGAAGGAATAAATTTACTAACTGACACATTTTTCACTGCCTACTACTAAGACTCTTGTAATATTTTACTCCCTTCTCTGGTTCTAAGTGTACTTGAAAATGAGGATTCTAGTTTTCTAGGACATATAATGTCCATGAAAATTCTAAAGAGGTTGAATTACAATCACAATACTATCATCCTACTTTCTGATTCTGGTTGAACCAAAAGATATGGTCCTAGAAGAAAACCAAGCAAAAAAAAAATCTATCCTTAAAAATCAGTTATTCACATTTTGGGTCACACATAGTTATGGCTATTTCTAGCTAACTATTATGCAATTTAGGTTACCTAGGTGGTACTTTTAGAGAAGAAAAAAATGAATGACTATACAAACTAAAAAGAAAGTTATTTGTTACAAAGTTAAGAAGTATAAACAGCCTTTTCTGAGGGAGGAAAATACAAGTTAAAAATGGCTTACTGTCTTGGGAAATTCATTTTTGTCTGGTATCTAGTTTTAGTCATTACCAAGAAAAAAAGTTAATTAAATCTTACCAAGATGAGATAACCAGTCCAGCAGATGAAAATAAAATGACAAGACGATTAAGACAGAAGGACATTTTAGAGAGAACTGATTCTTAGATTTGTAGATGGTGATGTAATATATATGTGACAGAAAAGTCTTTTCACAATCAGAGTGGAAATTGTGATGTGTGACTGGGCTTTGACTTTGGGACATAGCACTCATTTGTGATTAAAAAAATCTTTCTTATGACAATTTACCACTAGAAGCTATGAACTTCATTCTAACTATTATAGCAATTAGAACCATCTGCTATTCTTTTTTAAAAAATGAAAACAGGTTTTGACCACATCAAATGTTTTGAGAAGTTGACACAGACATTCATACAGTTTATTGTGGTTGGTCTCAGAAGCTTTCCTGTGTATGAGAAACAGAACTACAGGCCTTTTTGTACAAGTTCCTGTATAGCTTGTCCATGCTGTTCTCAAAGATGGGTCGGTGGGATTTTCCTTTATAAGAGGCTGCCCTGTTGGACCAATATTCGCCATCATCCAAATGGAGAGTGCCATGTGGCCGCTGAAATGAGCTATAGAAAAGGATATAAAAATAAGAACAATAGTTAAATTAGTGGTACAACCACAAAAATCCTATTCTGTGTACTTTGGTGGTATGTGATACTCTGTTCGAGCTATGAAAAATAAAATATGAGGTCTGTGTTTTCAAAGACTGATAGTATTTGCATGAAAAAATATTATTTTTTTGTAAGGGAGATAAGTGTTAAAATGGAATTCAGAGGAGAGAGATGGGTGCAGCATGGAAAAACCAAAGCATGAATGGTGTGGGATGTCCAGAATGAGAATGGCCTCTAGAACTGAAAGTGAATTCTAGCTCATCCTTCCATAAGCCATTGGATCTTGGACAAATGATTGAACTGCTGGGTCTCTGCTTCCTTAACTGTATCATTGCATTATTGTTTTAAAAATCAAAAAGAATCCATGTAAAGTATATAGTATGGTGCTTACCTTACACACACAAAATATTAAGTATGAGGCACTGAATTTGGTGTTTTATATACATATTTATTAATAAATCTTTCAACCCTCTGAAGTTGGAAAATGAGTCTTCGGGAACTCAAGTAACTTTTCTAAGACCACTACTCAGCCAGTAAGTGACAGAATGGAAAAAGACACTAAGTTTGTCGCTCTATGGCACTTCCTACTACATCATGCTGCTAGTCTTCACAGGAGGAAAGCTAGAGTGAACATGGGCCATCTTGGGAATTGGAAAACAAAGCAGAAGAGTTTGTATTTGAAGTAATAAGTTTTGAAAGGAAAAAAAGAACAAGAAGCTATCAAATAAACCAGAACAAGGCTAGTTCTAATGGGAACAGAGAAGGCAACTCTTTCTGAAGACCCAACGGCACATTTTTGAAGATTCTAAGGATATAATTTTATTATCATAGACATTAATTTCTGAATTTAATATATCATTTGCTAGAAATAGTTAACTTTTTCAAAGACTGAGTTCATTTTATTTTTTAATAGGCAATTAACTGCTTCAATCAATGAAATATTTGTTACAGATCAGATATTCCAGGCATACGAGATTATGAAGTTGTGTAATATAAACTGTATATACTGGCTACTATTAAATGCTACAAATATTTTCTTCCTATGTTTAGAATCTCACTTCACAAAAATAATCTCTTCCCCTGAATTATCAGTTCCATGAGGTTACTTCTACAATCAATTATGATATAGGAACTCTTGGAGCTGTATGCTGTAAGAAGAATTTGGTGTTTGGTCTCAAGTTATTATGTGAACATAATCAAAGTGACAACCAAAAGACAAAAAGGCACAGAGTGGCCAAGGTATCATTGGAAGAGTTGACTTTAGCGTCTGTGAAGGTGTAGAGCATGCGCTGAGAACATTTGTACATTGACTTTTGGCATGACCAAAAAAGATTGAATGTGCAACTTTGGTTCAGTAATCTTAGGTGCAGTGAAACTGATGCACATGTATACCGGAATATTATTTGTAACAGTTAAGAACGACCTAGATGCCCATCTACATTAGCACAGATAAATTATGGTATATCATACAATGGCGCAGTATTCAATATAGAAGACTAATGATCTATTGCTGCATGCATCAACATGTATGAAACTAAAAAACAACTGAATGGGAAAAGAAAGCTTCAAATGAAATGTAGTTGTAAGCACATTTATATAAAGTTTAAAACAAGAAAAATTATTTTATTGCTTAAGAACAGATGTATGTGTGGTATATCTATGAAGAAAAGCAAGAGGAGGACTAACAGAAAAATCACAAGAGCAATTACTTCTATGGACAGAGATACAATTAGGTAGGGATATGCGATGGCTTTAGGGTTATGGACTGATTACTTTCTAAGCTGGATGATGAGTAATTTGGTATTCATTATTTTTGATTACCATTATTATTATAATTTAGTATGCATAAACACTGACTATATTTTTTTTCTTCAAGATTTATTTATGCGTACAAGAACTCGGGTATAGATTAGAGGTGTGGTGGGTGGGAGGATTCACCAGAGACAGAGTGGGGAGCAGAACAGGAAGATCTACTGAAATACACTGCTGAGGGGAGCAGCAGGCCAGACAGGAGTGGTCTGCCCCACCCTGTGGGTTAGCTCCTTGGCCGGGAATTGAACTCACGTTGCAGTGGTGATAGCTTGATAGCACTGTGTCTTTAACTCCTGAGCCACCAGGGAGGCCCAAACATTGACTATATTCTTCTGTAATAAATGATATACTTTGCAGTAGTTAAAAAATATTTACTTCCATATACCAGGACAACAGGTCTCTGTACTTTCTAAAATAGGAATCTATCTTTTGTATTTTCTATTGATCTTTGCTAGCACTTATCAAACTTCTTTTCACTTAGTACCACCTCTTTTACACTGAAAAAAAATAATGATATAATCTCTGGGGTGACAAATTTTAAAACATGTTTATCCTTGCATCTATCCTGTTCATTCAATTTCAGAGATAGAACTAAAGTATGTTCTATTAAAACCAGTACAATCTTTATGACGTTTTACAGTGCCTTAGCCAAGTCTTAGTGCTATTGCTTTGATTTAGTTGCCACATTTCTTTCATTAGCTTCACTCAAGAAATAGTCTAGCCAACTGAATACAACTTCTTTCATACAATTTCTCATCAAACCTAACTCCTGCTGTCACTGAAAACAATGTTTTGATTATTTGAGCAAAGTGATAGGGAAAATCATACAAACAAATATATTAATAGAAAACAAAAACTTTGTCTATCAGCCTAAGCTCCCACATTTGCCGCCGTTTCTTCACACCACTTTAGGATTCCCTCGTGTTGTAAAGCATTGGCTCTTAATTGTTGCCTTGCTTTATTTTACAGCAAGTCATCACTAATTAATATTTCACAAAACACATATGTGTTCATGTTTCCCTGTTTTCCACAATTACTCCTGGTCAGTAATAAAGTCTTTTTTATGAATTCTCCATTTTAATTCCCAGGATAGTTCCACTACAAAAACTTACTTAATGGATGTTTACACTTAAACATACAACACTATCCAACACTCAGAAAGGTCAACTGCAGCAGAACTGCTAAATTTAAAAAATAATTATATAAGTTTTTCCAAGATTGTAAAACAAGTTCAAAATCACTATCATAAAGTATTATATACAGTGTTACCAGATATAGATTTGCTACAGCTTTGGTCCCATTAGCTAACACTTGCATGCTTCAAAGTTGCCTTAAAATACCACCTCCATGGCTTGCAACGTATACAAAATCCAGAAAGATTTTTAGAGGTAACTATGAACCCAATCAGGTTCTATAAGAAGAGCTAAAGTTGTCAAGTGGATATTGTACTATTTTTAGTCCTTTTAAAATTTGGCAGGGAGTTTTTATTTAACATGCAAAATTTTCTAATTTAGTAAATATACTGTGGTTCTCTGGAGAGAACTTGGGGATTGGTTCAGCTTGGAAGTCTGAATTACAAAACAGTGATGTGAACAGTGAAAGGGCCCTAGTATGGTCTATATTAGGTATAAATTAAAAGTATCAAAGCCCTAAAAATAATATTTACTCTGAACATATTAAATTGATACCGATTTTTCACTCCTGGGTACATTTATAAATTTAAAAAATATTAATTTTTAAAATATTAAGTTTAAAGTATATAAGTGATAATGAAAAGTCTTATTATTATAATAGGATTTTATAGACTATACTTCTATTTTCCTATAATATCTCTAGCATATTCATTCAAAAATTTATTAATTTTTACATTCTATAAAAATATACTGCATTAGTGTTGTCAACAATGAAATGGTGTCTTCAAAGTATGTATACCTCTGTTATTTTATTAAATGCAATATAGTTTTTAACAACTTACTTTTCTTTAATAGGGTACCCTTTATTTAATCATGACAACGCTATTAAGAAAAGCAAAGAAACAAAACAGAAAAAGAGCAGAGACCATGATAATATCTAAACATTGAGCAGTTTCAAATCCTAACTATATTGTGTAAATTATATTTTTAAAACTAGCATATAAGCAGAGAAGAGAAAGGTCTTAGGCAACTTAGTATGGACTAGGAGACAAAAGACTTAACTAGTTTCTTTGCTTAGAGAAGGGTGAAAATTCACTCCATATTTTCTATTTCTGTTTCCAATGAAGACCAAACACACTGTATGTCATCTATGACCTAGGTTTCTGTAAGTGGTATTCAGATAAAAGATCTATGAGGCGATATACTTGGAAAACAAGGTCAGCAGGTAAGATAGATGTGCTATTTAAGGGATATTAATTCTAAGAAATAATTGGTAAGGTCATGAGAAGAAAAAAAAAACAGCCATTTGCTATTTGTATTCAAAGCACCAGAATTGAAAGTGATGGAGCAATTTCTATACTATACTGTGACCTATGAGTTAGCATAATCAGACATTTTATAACACAAGATGAATTCCTTTCCATAATACTCAGCAAAGTTTTCTATCAAGCAAAACCTCAATTGGCAAATACATGTAGAGCAGTATCGAGGATGTGACGGATGCTTCACAGGTGCTGGGTGACAAGACGCACGCATGTGCATACGTCTGAATGGGTAGCTGCGTGCAGGAAGCCACATATGGGAAGCAGCAATGAAAGTTTTCAAACTCTTGGGAGTGCAGGACAGATGACAGTGAGATGTTATGTTATGAGCTAATAACAAACTCTGAAAAGCATTTTGTATCTTTTAAAGATACCATGCAAACACAAAACATCACCAAGAACATCAAAATTTACTGAGTTTATAGCAGCAGTTCTCAAATTTTAATGTGCACTGGAGACATAGGAAGGGCTAGTCATAACTCAGATTGGTAAAATTCACCTTCCTTAGTTACTGAACGAATATGGCTGTGGCGGATACAAAATTTCAGATTTCTAGCAAGTACAACTATACTTTGGAAGCACTGAATTAGAGGCTGAGATTTCCGTAGAAAAAAATAAAGCATAGGGGAAAAGTTGCATACCCATTTATCTTGCTTTATTATTAGCAGAAATATTAGTAAACTTTAAGTTTATCCAAATTAATTACTGAAAACTTGTTACTTACGTACTCTTTTTTTTTTTTTTTTTTTTTTACAGGTTACTTACTTTCTTTCCCTGAATAAGAATATGTAGAAATGAGCTACGTAGACAAATAAGATTTAACAGCTTTCACTATTTGCTTTAAGAAGTGCTGCCTCTTCAGCCCTTAAAACACCTCGGGTGGCCATGCCACAGGCTAGGGCTGTGAAAAGAGCTAAAAATCCGACACTGAGCTAAAACCCCTCCTACAACAAGAAACCTCTCTGAAAACTGAGGGGACTCCCTTTTTTTTTTTTTTTCTTTCTTTTCATTTTTTTTTCTTTTCATTTTTTTTTCTTTTCATTTTTTTTTCTTTTCATTTTTTTTTCTTTTCATTTTTTTTTCTTTTCATTTTTT
>JAGFMF010012261.1:637314-752084 GCA_019455555.1 Galemys pyrenaicus | reverse complement strand
CACAAGGGACTGAGGTGATGGTGCACAGGTGAAATGGTGGTGGGTACTCCCTGGGGACTACAAATGATGTCAAATATAACTAATAATAATAAAAAAAAGTGCTGCCTCTTAATTCCACTGTTGATTCATTATCTGGAGATATTATTAAATATAGCAATCATAAAATGAGTTTATTTAAATAATGTCTTAGAGTTTCAGTAATTCAACTGACAATTTATAATAAAGGATCTAGTTTTAATATCTGAACTAGTTTTAAAGTTGAGCAACTAGTAACTGTCAGATCCCTTGATGAACAGTCAAAAGCAAAGATAAGAAAAAACCGTGGGCCTTAGGTAAACAGGAGGAGGCACACATAATAATAAAACAGCTGTTTTATTTATTGTGAGATAAATATGCCTAATTGAAAGTATGCAAAGGAGAAAATGCCTAACTGTAGAGTTAGTCTTTTGAGGTCATGAAAGTTATTTCAGAAGAGAGAATAAAGTGAGCTTCGTCCTAGTAATGGGCACACACTCAGTAAACAGAAGACTGGCATCATTCTAGGCATTAACCTCTAACAGAACCATGGCATGAAGCAACCTGGGATATCATGAAATACAAAGGATAGCTACAGAGGAAAGAATGAAGGCTGTGAAGAATCAGAGACTTTTACCCTGGAGGGAATGAAAAACCCATGACGGGAGAACACAGAAGTGGTTTCTACTACGAATGGGAGATAGAATTAAGATTACTCAAAAATCTAGAGTAAAATCTCTTTAACCTTAAGTATTATTTTTGGTGCATATCTGGGTAAAAAGGGCAAGTAGTCTTTATGTAAACATATAAAATCATTACTTTAAATGATACTTTAAGTCATCTTTCTGGTTTCATTAATATAGGTTAAAACTCAGTATCATTATCACCAAATAATGACCTCTTCGTTATGCTTTTATGATTTTCCTGTTTCCAGTAAAGAGAACTAGACATGAAACTGACCTTCAGTGTAAACACAGCCTAAATATTTCAGAGTATTTTCATGTGTTACTCCATGTTAAATTAAAAAAGAACACCCTTTTTATTCCTAAACCTAGAATCACTAAAACTTAAACATCTATGTATAATCTGAACATAATATATCATGAGACACTACTTATTAGGAATCCCCAGGTTAATTTTCAATAGCTGTTAAGAATCTTTTCCATGTCTCATCAAGTAGCAGTCCACCTTGCCAATATCTAGGTAACACTGTAATTGCCTACTAGTCATAAAATCGTAATCCTCACTGAACGTTATAATTTAGTGTTTCACTTTCTTACAGTGAATTTTAAAAATTGGTCTGTAAGTGTTGCCAGTCACAGAACCATTCTTATTGCCTGACAGTACTCTTTAAGAGGACTACAAAGTGAATACTGGGTGATGTCCTGTGTTAAGTTGAAATTATTTTTATCCTCCCTTCTCTTTTAAGGGCCAGCTCCCATCTAGAAACACACTATGTCATGCTTAGTCTTTAATTAGAACTAATACTTAATTAGGCTATTTATTTCTAACTAGATTAGAATTATATGAATTAAGGGGCCTCCCTGGTGGTGCAAAGGATTGAGCGCCACACTGTGACGCATCCACAGCCAATACAGTATAAGGTCAATCCCCCCCCGGGGAGGTGACCCATATAGCGCAGCAGACCTCTCCTGCATCACCCACTGCTCCCCTCAGCAGTGTGTTTCAGTTAATCTGCCTGTTCTGTTCCCAGCTCTTTCTCTGGTGAGTTCTCTCAACCCCATTCTCCTGCACCTCTGGCCTGTACCCCAGTCTTGTTTTCATAAATAAATAAATCTTTAAATAAAAAAAGAATATGGATTAAGAACATCATATTGCAATATTAGTTCATCAAATAGCAAGTAGAAATCGAGGTAATAGAGATTTAAGTAGGAACAATAAAGGATAAAAATCTTCTTCAAGGTGTGTACTTTCTAAACTTTCCTTTTCCTGTTTGTATTACATTTTTTCAGATTCATCCATAATACACTGTTTACCTGGATGAGAGGCCCATGTTGCTTCTTGATTGGGAGGTGAAAATTTTGGGAAAGACTCTTCATAGAACATCTAGCCTAGCTTACCAGGGTAAAAGATCAGAGATTTGAGCCCAAAGACTCTAGTAGCAATACACATGATTCATTATTTGGAGCTTCCTCCCTTATATTTGTTCTTGAGGAAACTCAGGAAGGCGGAAGTCAAGTAGCAATGAGTGGTATAACATAAAAGGATGCAAAACATTTAGTTAGACAGGCTCACAGTTTATATTCAACTTTTCATACTGCATTTTATGGCAACTGACACAGAACTTTCTCAAGTCTACAGGGGATTTGCTAGTGTAAGATCCCATGAAAAAAATTATTTCTAATAACACTTATGAAATCTTAGACTAGAATTTATCTTTGTTATTAAAAAAAGACTTACTTGTAGTCTAAAACTATAGAAAGTTATTTGGATTAAATTAAATATGTCCTGAAATAAGCTCTAGCTATGTGGATTTGCAGGGGAGCCAAACACAGTGTAAATCTTCACCATTTAATGACTATATTTGGTTTCCTTAAAGATTTTCAGTAATGCAAACACTGAAATATTTCATTAGGATTTTACAGAGTTAAATATTACATAATTATTAAAAAATAAATAACAATTACTAACGAGTTTAAATTCTCCCCTCCAGCAGATTAAGAAGCAGGATTTTTATACCAATTCTGAGAAAGATCTTTTATAATGCTTTTTATACACAGCATTAACAAAGTTCATACTTGGGGTCTCCCTGGTGGCCTAGGGGTTAAGTCTCAGCGCTACCCCCTCAAAGGCCCACCATGATGGGGCCGCAGTTTGATTCTTGGTCAGAGAGATAACTGACATGATGGAGCAGACCTTCCCTGTATCACCTGCTGCTTCCCGTAGGAGTATATTTCAGTAGATCTGCCTGCTCTGTTCTCCACTCTGTCACTGGTGAATCTTCTAACCCTCTCCACTCCCTGCACCTCTGGCCTGCACCCCAGTTCTTCCATGCAAAATAATGTCTTAAAAAACAAAACAAAACAGGGGCCTCCTGGTGGTGCAGTGGGTTGAGCGCCACACTATGAAGCATCCACAGCACAGCAGCACGAGTTCCATCCCTAGCCAGGGAGGGGACCCATATGGCGCAGCAGAACTCTTCTGCCTTGCCTGCTGCTCCCCTCAGCAGTGTATTTCAGTCCATCTGCCTGTTCTGCTCCCCACTCTGTCTCTGGTGAATCCTCTCACCTCCTGTGACTCTGGTCTGTACCCCAGCTCTTGTATGCATTAAAAAAAAAAATCTTAAAAAACAAAAAACAAACAAACCAGGACTCGTTGGTGGCGCAATGGGTTAAGCAACACACTATGAAGCCAACACAGCACTATAGCACAAGTTCCATCCCAGCCACCGCATGGGAGGTAACCGACATGCTGTGGCAGACCTCTCCTGCCTCAGCTGCGGCTCCCCTCAGCAGTATGTTTTGGTTAATCTTTCTGTTCTGTTCCCCACTCTGTCTCTAGTAGATCCTCTCACTTCCCACACCTCTGGCCTGTACCCCAGTGCTTGTATGCAAAATAAGTAAATCTTTAAAAAAAGCAAAAACAAAAACAAAAAAAAAAACAAAACAAAGTTTGTTACCTATATTCTGGGTCACTGTCATAGGCAGAGTCTCTGTATAAAAGACCTCTTTTCAGTTCCAGTTCATCATCTTTATCTGGGTCTCTCTCATCCTTAAAAATGGAAAGATCTTTATTAATTCATTTTGAAATTCAAACAACATTCATGTTTCTTTGGAAAATGTTTTCCCATCCTCCACTCTAAGAAATTGAATTAAATGCTTGGATTTCTTAAGAAAGAAACAAGGAGAATTTATTATTTGGTTCAATAAAACTAGCATAGTTTTATATTTTTGCTAATACGCTTTATCAAGGGCTAGACAACCAGTAGATGCTGCTTTAATGAATGAAGAATAATGAATCTGTATAAAGATATGTAATAATATATATAGTACTACCTTATTCATTGTTAATGGAGCGCCTAAAAAGATTATACCTGCACTTTGAAGAATAAGTATTTGGGTAAATTATATAGATGCAAGCACTCTAACAGATACCTATGATTGATATAAGAAATGACTTGGAATTTCTACTCATAAGCCAAAATGCAGTAACAAACCACAAAAGTCTAAGCTTTTTTTTTTTTTTTTAAGAAAGAAACTTTAATGGGGGCCTCCCTGGTGGCACAGCGGGTTGAGCACGGCACAGTAAAGCAGCCGTGGCATAACAGCATGAGTTTGATCCCAGCTAGGGAGGGGACCCACATGGAGAGGCAGACCTCTTCTGCCTCACCCGCTGCTCCCCTCAGCAGTGCATTTCGGTTGATCTGCCTGTTCTGCTCCCCACTCTGTCTCTGGTGAATCCACTTACCTCCCACACCACTAACCTGTACCCCTGCTCTTGTATGCATTAAATAATAAAATTAAATTAAAAAAAATCTTTAAAGAAACTTTAATGGAATAGTGGGCGTTTTTTAGTTTATTACTTTAAGTACTCTTTTTTTAATAGAACTCTAGAATATTTTATAGATAAAAATAGGCCAAATGATTTATTAAAATTTTTGCAGCATTACTGCAAGTATAGAGATCTGAACAATTAATAATGATATTTTTGACTTAAAGAGAATTCCTCACCCTACAATGACAAAGCATACATTCTTTATGAGTATATAAAGAATCTTTGAAGCTAACTACATGCTGGACCATAAGAAAATCTTACCAAATTCCAAACAATAGTGTATTTTCTAGTAGAAGCTAGCTGTCAACAACAACAAAAAATGAAAGAAGAGTCAAATGGATAGAAATTGAGAAACACACTGCTAAATTACAATGGAGTCAATAAAGAAATCACGATGAAAATTACAAAATATTTTGAAGTGAATAATAATAAAAATACAACACAAAAATTATAAGATGTAGCTAATGCAGTGCTGAGAAATTTATATCCTTAGCTGTAGATGTTAGAAAAGACAAATCAACTTAAGCATCCATTTTAAAAGACTAGAAGTATAATAACTAGTAGTATGTTTATGTAGTAAAGATTTGCCCCAAATAAATAAAAAAAGTTCACAGATTGTTCTTTAAGAAGACTGAAAAAATGAACAAACTTTTAGTCAAGATATCTGTAGAAAAAATAAAATGCAAATTATCAACAGCAGGATTGAAAAGGGAGGTACAGCAATATATTCTATAGCTGTTAAAAAGAGAATGAAGATAGTGTGAAAATCTTTGTATCATTCGATTTGATAATAAAGATTAAAAAGAAATTTCAATTTTTATAAAACTAAACTTACCAAAGTGATGTAAGAAAAAAGAAATCTCAGTAGTTGATATTAAATAAATTAAATCTGCTATTGAAACCTCTACCACAAAGATAGGTTAAAGATAGTAAATACCTTCAAAATGATCCTACATGGGCTCTTCCAGAGAATGACTGGGACTATCTCCCAACTCATTTTTTATAAGACCAACCAAACAAAACCCGAGGAGGAACTACAATCACTAACTTAGATGTAAGGAAGTGATTAATATGTAATTCTAAGGAGGTCAGTGGACCAGGTCACTGTGCAAAGACGTATTTATCATGTTAAGAATAGAAGACAACATTTCTTAAAAGATACAATTTATATTTGCATAGATGCCAAATACACAGGAGTAAATCTACTGAAAACATGCAAGACTTCTAAAATGAAAAATGGTAAAAATTGAGAAAAATTAAAGTTCTAAATTAGCTATGTCATAATTTTCATCAATCGGAAGACACAATATTAGAAAGATGTCACAACTCCCATAATTGAAAAACAGGGTCACAGTAATCCCAATTGAAATCCTAGCAGGTTTTTGGAAACTGGCAAGCTGTTCCTGGTAGGCAGATGGAAATTCAAATGATGAAGAAGAGCCACAACAATCTGCAGCCAAGCAAAACTGAAGGGCATACTGCTAGATATTGAGTCATTAAAAACCTACAGCACCTGACAGTGTGTGATAGTGTTATGAAAAAATAATTAAACCAACAAAATAAAAGGAAATCTAGAAAGACACTTATATATACAGAACCACTAAAAAAAACAAACCAGGATTATCTTCATGTAAATGCAGTGAGAAAAAGGATGATTATTTAAACAAAGATGCTAGATTGTAATCATATGGAGGGGGAGGATAAACCTTAATCAAAATTTCCCATTATCTATAAAAATCAAATCATCATGTATGGTATATCATCTGTATCTGAAAGGCAGCATACAAAAGCCACAAATTAATATACATTTGTAAGATAAAACATGTCCATCAGAAAAAAATCCAGGAATATAAGTAAAAGATCTTGAGAGACACATGGCACACAAAGAATAAATCTAACATGTGTTTTTGTAAGACATGCCTCAAATGCCAAACAGGATAAGTAATAAGAAAATATCACCTATGTATATATGTTGAAAATAAAAAACAAAGAAAAAATTCCTTAAAATAACCACAGAGGGGAATTCTAGGATGATATTAGTGAGACATTGTGGTGGCAGAATAATAATCTCCAGAGATATGCATGTCATTAAGATACCCATAGAATCCAGAAGAAACTCAAGAATTCAAAGAAACACGTTACTTTGCATGGTTGTAGGAAACTTTGCAGATCTGATTAAGAGTAAGGATATTGAGAAGGGGAGACTGCTTTGGTTTATCTGGGTGGATCCAATCTAATCAAATGAGTTCTTAAAAAAATCTTTCACTGCTGTGGTCAAATCAAGGGAGTTAATCAAACTAAGATAAATATTAGGAGATGCAATGTTGCTGGCTTTGCAAACAGAGGAAAGTGACCACAAGCCAAGGAATATAGGTGGTTGCCAGAGGTTGGGAGCTGGATCTCCTCCTAAAACCTTTAAAAATAGCCTTGCTGACATCTTGATTTTAGCTCAGTGTGACCCATGTCAAATCTCCAGTCTAGAAAAATTTAAGATAATCAACCTGAAACACTTTTATTATGGTAACAATAAAAAACAAACATACAGAAGTACAAATACACTCACAGAAAAACACACATAAATTGTTTTTAGGTTAGATGGAATAATTCATAGTAGATCAATACTCCTATGAAAAACTAGAAAAGAAACATTTTATATTTTGAATTATGTAGAGGTGCAGAAAAATGAAGACCGAAGACCCTAAAATTTCAGAGAAAAAACCCTTCAAAGTTGGATTGATGCTACACACTTCCATTTTTCCTAAAAACATGTTCTGAGCAGAGGTTAAGATCAGGACTTATATCAGAACAGGGGCCATTGATAGGAAAGAGAAACAATGAAGTTTTTGATGGTAGTAAAGAGTAGAATGATGACACTGGAGTCTGAATGATGAACATATGGGGAGTGTCTTGATCACAGCGCTTACTGACTTATGAAGCTACATAGGCCTGGGAAATGTAAAGTTAACCCCAAGACCAAGACATCTGAAAAGCTAAGTGGCTATTTCTACAGTTTCATGGTGCTTCAGAAACAAAGATTTACTAGCAATTTGACAATCTGGACTAACTACACTAAAAGATATGGGTTTTGTCCAGGCAAAGTTTATTCATGGGATGGAGCACCCAGCAGAATATTTATGTGACCCACACCAGGCAAGAGAGGTAAAACTGAAGACTTGAAAGAGACTCTAACAAGTAAAGTTTACTTGACAAAATTATTTGCTAAATTGTGAAGCTATGCCAGGTTGGGGGATGAACAAAATAATGAAAAGTGACTGCAAATAAAAAGAAACACATTTTATAATCAAATAGTATCTCAAAGACAAATCTATGAGAAGAAAGATTTTGATACAGCAGAGTATCAAAGGTCTGAGAGTTAAAAGGTCTGAAAGAGAGAACTGACATTTGAATATTTGTAACCACATTTACCCTGAGAACCCCTGCCTCCTGAGAACGTCTAGCACTGATCACAAACCTAGTGCAGATGGAGAGAAAATCCAGCAGATTTTTGGTAAATATGTAGAGCTGGTGTCCCAAAAACAGAAAAACAGCGAATTCAAATACGTGGATAATATTTGAAGCTTGCTAGTGTGCAAATAAATGGAGGAGGATCTAAAACTTTTGACAAAGAAGATAGAAATTACCTTAGTTTCTTGTCTTTAAGATAAAGGCTTTAACTTCATGTTAGCCCGACAGGCTCTAATTTAAAAACTGCAGGGGTTAGTGCTCAAAAAGAAGGTTAACAGTTTAGCAAGGCTGGTTAAGGTTGACTGGGATTTGCCAAAATATCAAATATAGCCTCAACTTAGTTCAATCTCTTTTTAATAAAGGTTATCAGTTCCTGATGCTTGTCTAGTAGGGGAATGAGGGAATCTGCTCATCATCTAGAAAAAAATCTAAAGTTCTCTTAAGAGGTCTAGAAATTAGACCTCTTTATGTACAATTGGGACACAAAGAGGATGACTAGTAATCAAGAGTAAAAAAGATATGTAATTCATAGTGTTTATATAAGTTATATATAGTGTTATATAGATATAAATTATATATAGCTTTTTAAACCAACATTACCCCAATTTTAAAAAAGTTGGAATTTATAAAAAATATATCAGAGCTACTTCAGACCTGAAAATTAAATAGTCAAAATTAAGAACTTAGTACATCAATCTTACAGCATACTGGAATCAGTAGAGAGTAGACTAGTAAAGTAGAAGAACATAGGTTCACAGGAAATACAATAAGAATGAAAATAAAATTATACAAAAAGGAGTGTAGGAAACCTGTGGGAGACAATAGGAATAATAAGGTCATTTGACACCCAAAAAGTGAGGAATAATGGAAGTCATAAAGCATATTTGGAAAGGTGATGGGCTAGAATGTCCCTATCTAATTTAAGACATGAATGTACAGATTCAAGAAGATTCACCCAGGGGAGGGTTAATTTATAAAACCACGTATTTGAAAACCAAAGATAAAAGAAGCCAGAGATTAAATACCTTTGAGGACAACAAGGACAGTACCCTTCTCAAGAAATGATGGCAACAGTAAGATAACAGAATGACATTTTCAGAGTTCAGGAAGAAAAACATCTATCAATACCTACAACACCTCCACTCAGTGAGGAATATCCTTCACAGATTTAGTAGCTACATCAATAATAAAAGGGAAAAGACAAAATTTTCCATCAGCAGAGCTGCACCAAAAAAACACTAGAGAGGAATACTTCAGGTAAACAGAGGTTGGTAAACTATTATTGTGAAGAACCGGATAGTATATCTTTGCAGTTATGTGGTCTCTGTCATAGTTACTTATCTCTGCTATTATAGCTTGTGAACAACCACAAACAGTATAGAAACAAAGGAGCCATGTTTCAATGCCAAATAAAAAGTCTGGAGTTTTCCTGTGGGCCACAGTTTGCTGACTCTTGCTAGACAGCAATGAAAATTAAGTACAAGAGTGTTGCAAACATAGTGATCAGCCTAAGAAATCAGATACAAAAGAATAAATACTGTATGATTCCACTTGTGAAAGGCTAAAAACCCTACAAAACTAAGCTATACGTTGGTCAACGTTAGAATAGTGGGGAGTGTAGTGAATGAAAAAGGCAATAGAGCTACCTCTGAGTTCACACATGGGTTCAGTTTGTGAAAGCTCATTGTATCATACAATTTAGGACTATATATACTCCTAAATGAAAATCAAAGTAAACGAAAAAACTTTAACGGACGTTATATTGGAATAAAATATTTAAAAGTATCTAGAATAGCAGCACGAAAACATCCCTGGAGAAAAATCAACAAATGGAACAACAAGCTATGCCTATAAATCTAAAAATAGAGGCAACGGGGACAAACTGCAAGTAGTTACAAGAGATGCTTTGCTAACAGCATTTATGAAGGAGAAGTCAAAGGAAGTACTGAGACATCTGATAAAACAAATGACCTCAAAATAACAGAATATTCACACAAAAGCTCACTTGGTCAGTTCAAGAATAACTGAAACTGTTTGTTTCCAGGTCTTAGCAATTACAAATAGTGCTGCGATAAACATAGGCGTACAGGTGCTCTTTTGGATGTGTTTTTGTGTCCTTTGGGTAGATCCCTAGGAGTGGGATTGCCGGATCATATGGTAGTTCCATTTCTAGTAGACTGAGGAACCTCCATACAGTCTTCCATAATGGTTGGAGTAACTTGCATTCCCACCAGCAGTGTATCAGGGTTCCTTTTTCTCCACATCCTCAAAGCATACTCAGTGAAACAAGTCAGAAGGCAAGAGAAAAATATCGGATGGCTTCACTATTAGGAGGAATATGAAAGAACAACAGCAACAACAAAGAATAAGCTCAAGGAATTGGGAAATTATAACCAAAAGCAAACAAAAAAAACTCAACAAGACCAAAAAGCCAAGATAAACCAGAGAGACAATGGGGAGAGGGGAAGGAGGGGAGGCAAAGACAGGGAAGAGGCCAGAGGGTGCACAAGGGACTGAGGTGATGGTGCACGGGTGGAATGGTGGTGGGCACCCCCTGGGGACTACAAATGATGTCAAATATAATTAATAATAATAAAAAAAAGAATAACAAACTGGAAGATATTTTTCCACTTCGAAAGTAATGAATGCAAAGGGCTTACAGTATATTCTCAAGGAGTTGGAGCTGTCTGGGACCCATTTACTCCCAAACTATCAAGCCAAAGTCATCTTCCAAGACAAAATTTTATATTGAGTAGAAACATCTGGGGAGGAACATCCAAAATGAGCATAGAAATAAAAGCAAAGGGAAAAAAAAAGGGCCTATATAAACGTTGGGAAGAAAAGGAAAGCCAGGAAATCTCAGAAACTGCTATATTTTGGAATAAAAGATTAAAACAGAAAAAAAGAGCTTGCAACCTATAAATTCAGAAATGTTAATCTAAAGCATATGTCCCGACTGAAAGTCAGGAAAAGATAGTTTCACAAAAAAGGTCATCATAAATGAGTTATAAAAGTTTTTAAAAAGAGGGAAGTGGAGACATCACATTAGGACCTCTCAACTAAAGTATGCCAGAAAAGATACCATAAAGCAGAAACTGTATTTGTTTGTCTGAAACTGTATTATTGACATCCTCATGACCTCACAACTGACTGCCCAGAGTAAGTGATCTCAAAAGAAAAAAAGACAGAAACTTTAACATCTTTTATGATCTAGTTTTGGAAGTCACAGACTGTAATTTCTATAATAGTTTATCGTTTATATGGTTCAGTCCTATTCATGCATGGTCGGAGGAAAGCACACAGGGATAAAAATACTAGTAGGCTTGAGGAACCATCTAAGAGGCTATTATACCCTAGTAGTAACCAAAAAAGCAGAAAGTCCTAGAAATAATATATTTTAAATATTTTAAGAAATCAGAAAAGATAATATAATTTCTGAAAGTAAAAATAAGTAAAAATGTAAAAGTGAGTGGATAATTACAGTAGATAAGAGGAAATGCCGTAAGAGGAAATGACCAAAAAAAAGGAAAAAAAAAATTTAAGAGTAATGAGGACAGAGAAGAAATTAAGTAGAAAACACATATCATATGCACTTACGATTTAACAAATGTATAATAGGAGTTCCTATAAAAATGAAAGAAAAATAATTGAAGGTAGAATAATTTTCACTAAAATTTGATAAATACCCCCAACATAAATGGTGGAAAATTCACCTTGAATAATCAACAAGATATAGTATTCTGGCATTGTTTTTGATCTTTAAAACGAAAGGGGAAACATACAGAGATAAGAATTTTATTTACAAAGGAAAAAAAAAAGCAAATTTTCACAGCAATATTTTGTGCCAAGTAACACAAAATCAAGTAACATATTTAAAATAAGTAAAATTAAGCCAATGATTTTTATATGTAGCCAAACTAACTTTCAGGTATAATGACAACAGACAAATAATTATTTATAATTCAGGGAATAATCACCCAATGAACCTTTCCTTAGGAATCTACTAGAGAAAGCGCTTTAGGAAAAGGAAATGAGTTAAGACATAGCATAAAATAATGAACAGTCAATACTTACATGTAGAACTAACTCTAAATGAAGGCTATGAATGAGACAGTATATACATATATATATATACATAATGGTGTATGTTCTGATGTAGGTGACTACAATTATGAAAAATTAGAGGAAAATTAGGAAAGCATATTTGGAAAAAATACACTGTTTTCATTAATGACATTTTGGTGGCAGCTTGCTATTTCTATTCTGAGAATTTTCTTTGACAAAGCAACCCTAACCCTAAAAATGGCCAACTTCATATCTGGGTAAGGAAATGTGCAAGATAAGGCTAGAACTGTTAGTGTCTATCAGACTCATATAAAAATGACTTTGGAGCCAACATGAAGAGTTTCCCATTAGCCAAAGTCAGGTTTATTTGAGCATCAATATGAGTAACAGCTGAAGTGTATCAACACACATCAAATATGTGAGTTTACATCAAATCTATGAGTTTACAATTCCCTGAAAACAAATAAAAAGGAAAACTAATTGTTCACCTTTGGAGGGCATTAAAGAACAAGTCTTTATTATGAAAATTGCAAAAGGGAAGGAATTATTTATTTTGATTTTCAAATATGGACATGGCCATTGAGTAACCAAACAAATGAGGCAAAGCTTCTCTTTTTCCAAGTATTTCAGCAAATAAATGAAAAATGGTTGAAACAGCACCATTTTCTGTAGCTCATATCTAATACATGCTGACATTGGAATGAAAGAAGTGGGGGAGGGGGACGGTGAGGAGGAGAACACAAAGCTTATGTGCCTGAAGACACATAAGACTCTTGAAAACAAAAATGCAATGTGATTAAGTCTCTAGATCCCACTACCAATTTAAAGGAAATACTGTAGACAAAGGAAAATGTTTACACCTCAGGAATTCTATCAGTTAAATAATGTTTTATCAGAAATTCAATAGGACGGACGATCCAGTTCATTTAATCAATAAAACACAAGAGAAAAAAAAAATGCAGTGGTGGAATAAAAGACAAATGGAGAAGGAGACTAAGGACTAAAACAAAATGAAGAGGTGTATTTAAATTTTTAAAAAGAAAGAAATATTGAATTGAAGAATAATATTATAAAGAAAGGTAAGGAAATAATTCCATAAAAACCAGGAAACTGTATTGTGTTTAAAAAGAGAGTGTGGAATAATATTCCATTGTAGCAAACATTGTAAAAATAAATAAATTTAAAAAAATAAAAGCACAAGAGGTATTTTGAAAAAAAAAAAAAAAAATAGAGTGTTGTGGGGCCTTCCAGGGGGCACAAGAGGTTAAGCACTGCACTATGAAGCACCCACAGCCACTGCAGCGTGAGTTGCATCCCAGGCCAGCAAGGAGACCCACATGGCTCAGCAGACCTCACCCGCCTGCCTACTGCTCCCCTCAGCAGTGTATCCTGCTCCCCACTGTCTTTGGTGAATCCTCTCACCCTCCACACCTCTGGTCTGTATCCCAGTGCTTGTATGCATAATAAAACAAATCTTTGAAAAATATAAAAAGAGAGTGTTGTGACTGAAAGCGCTACACAAAGGGCTCCTGGGATGGCTGGCTAGATTCTATATCCTCACTGAGTGCTGGTTAAAAGAACGCTCACCCAAGGAAAAAAACTACCCAGACATTTTTATATAACTTTTTTTTCTTTTGGTATTTGAGTTCTATTTATCTGTTTTCAAAGTCTTAAAACTAAAAATGACATGCTCAAAGTAGCAACAGTAAGACTGAAGTCAGCTTCTCTACCAAAACAATAAAATGATAACGTAAAAGTGTGGAAGGAAAATAACTGCGAACTTAGAACTCCACAACCAGAAAAAAATATCTTCTAGCAACAACAAACGTTGGCAAGGATGCAGAGAAAAAGGAACTCTCCTACACTGCTGGTGGGAATGCAAACCGGTCCAATCACTATGGAAAGCTGTGTGGGGGTTCCTCAGTCTACCAAAAATGGAGCTACCATATGACCCAGCAATCCCACTCCTAGGGATTTACCCAAAGGACACAAAAACATTAATTCAAAAGGAAACCTGTACCCCTATGTTCACTGCAGCACTATTTATAACAGGTAAGATATGGAAACAACCCAAATGCCCAAAAATAGACGGCTGGATGAAAAAGATATGGCATATATACAGCAATAATAATAATAATAAACAACTCATGCCATTTGCAGCAATATGGATGGAGTTGGAAAGGTTTATGCTCAGTGAAATAAATAAGAAAAAGAAAAATATTGGATGGTTTCACTTATAGGAGGAATGTAAGGGAATCAAATAAAGGATCAGGGGGAAAAAATAACAATTAAAAAACCCCAAATTAACAGCCAACTATATCAGAGACATTGCAGGAGAGAGGGAGGGAGAGGGATCAAAACTGGGGAGGGAAGAGCATAAGAGACTATGATGATTGTGCACAGGTGAACTAGTGGTGGGAATTCTATGGAGACTACATCCGAGAGGACAAAGCAAACATTGTACAAAAATGAACAGTGATATAAAATATGATTGAATACTATAAAAAATAAAAATTGTTGTCACAGTAACCGAAAGAACTTAGACAAGAAAAAAAATCAGTAAGGATACAGAAACACTGAACCACATTAACAAGCCTCACCTAGTTGTCAAGGATACTACATTCAACAGATATTATATTTTTTGTAATGTACTTGAAACCAAAAAAATGACCATATATCAGGCATACATTAAGTCACAAAAAATTTCTGAATACTGAAAAATCAAGTGTTCTCAAACCATAACGGGGTGAAGAAATAAATAAAGAAATCTCCTTTACTCAAAGATTGTTTGAAAATCTAGCAATACACCTTTCAATAACCAAAAGACAAACGAAAAAACCACAATGAAAATTAGAAAATATTTTGAGCCAAAGAGTAGTGAAAGCATGACACTAAAACTTCGGAATCCAGTTATATTAACCCACTGCTTAGAAGGAAATCTATCACTTTTATCACATGTATATACACACATACACATACATATATATATTAGGAAAAAGCCTAAAAATAAATGATGCAAATAGCCACCAAAAGTTTGTAAGAGAAAGAACAGCAAACTGATTCTAAGAAAAGAGGGAGGAAATGATGCAGAGTAAACAACAATAAAAATGTAGGAAAATGTATCAGGGAGCCAATAAAATCAACAGCTGGTTTTCAGAAATAAAATAATAACCTCAAATCCCTGGTGAGACTGACTTCCAAGTTGCTTAAAATAGTCTCTATTTTATTATTAACATAGATAGCGACTTAAAAATAAAACAGCAAACATGTAGTTAACATTTTCTCTGTGCCAGTGTCACTCTAAGCATGTTACAAATGCTAACTCTATTAACACTCACAAGAGACCTAGGAGGAAACTAGGACAGACAAGAAACTTTCCAGCAGTTTGACTGTAGCAGGCAGAAACTTCATGAAGCAGCACTTAGTGCCAGTGGCTGGCAAAGAGTAGTTAACTCAATAAATTTTAGTTAAACTTATGAATCAACTTCAAAATACTAAAATTGAATCCATAAGCCTGGCAAATCATACAGCCTCCCTGATTTAATCTTTCACATATTATTTTGGCAAATAGCACCCAAAATTCTTACTTTCCTCCCAAGACAACTGACCAACGTTGTCAGATTCACTTTAAGGAAAAACACTGATGATACAACTTAAACACCTCAGTAATTATTGTATTTTCCAAAGTAGAGGCTGCCATCTTCCATAGTCAGTATGTGTGCTTCGGCCCACAAAATGTTTATTCTTTTATTAAATTTGAATTAAAGGCAATAGGTTTATAGATAAATCAGCATTTAAATAAAAAGTTGGATAACATGCCCAACAGGGTGCCTGAATTCCTATATGGCAACATGTAACTAGAACTGAGCAGTGAGTGACTCTCTCTCCTGGCCACTGGTACTCAATACCTACACTAACTCTTGAATATATCTGACTCCATGACTTCTGCTTTCCAAGGTAAAATCCAAACTTCTTGCCCTGGTTTTCCACGATCTGGCCCAACAAGGACAGTCTGCCTTAACTGGATTACTCCTCATAATTTCCACAATGATTTTTATCTCCAAACATGAACTGTCAAGACAGGCTAATGGGATTAAGTTACATTCACTTTATTTCTTGCAAATGGCACCAGTGTCTGTGATTTAGATATAATAACTAAAGAACTGGGATTTTTTTTGAAGTGATCTTACATTTTCTTGAGTAAATGTGACACTGAAAACTTGGGTATTTTCTCTTTTTGACTGGATTTCAGTTTTGACAGGATCTTTTCTAATTACTGACTTCTAGTAGCTTGTTTGAAATGGAGTCTCTTCATGTTTTAATGATTGTCAAACTTCAAACACATTATGTTTTATTCTCCTCTGTAGTACATTAACATTTTGTGTCAAATATTTAATAATTCATAAA
This sequence comes from Galemys pyrenaicus, assembly GCA_019455555.1. Lineage (NCBI taxonomy): Eukaryota > Metazoa > Chordata > Mammalia > Eulipotyphla > Talpidae > Galemys > Galemys pyrenaicus. The sequence goes on along the minus strand of JAGFMF010012261.1, from coordinate 735,617 downwards.
GATTTTTCCAATGTTCCAGAAGGTTGATATTTAAATAAATTATTTGTAAAAAAACAATATATATACTTTTTAAATTCTCTGTAAAATTAAAAAAAATCATTTTATGTTTAAAGATAGTATCCTTTAAGCAGTACCAACATCACTTTGATCTGACCTATGTCCTGAAAATGTGTTCCATTGTACAGCCTACACTGTCTATTTCTGGTTAGGTTAGTGCTTATGTCTGTTCTGAGCATACATTGTATCAGTGGCTCTTAGGTTTTCATGTTTTTACATCTGTGTTTGGGTATATTAACAGGCTTATGTATGTCATATTGAACTTTGTGTATTGCCTCTTTGTGGTAAAGATCTAAGTATGCTAACTCATACTCAAATCTTGGTTTTAATCATCTTTAGAGGCTATGTGACCTTATAAGCCATTTAACTTTTCTGAGCTTCCTCATCTATTAAGTAGGATCTCATCTATAAAAGAGCATCTCAAATCCTTATCTATAAAATAGTACTTCTTTGTATTATTTCATCAGATTACTGTGAGGATAAAATAGACTAATACATGTACAATGCCTGGCATATGGTGGACATTAATTAGGTATTATTCTCATGTAATCAGTTTGCTGTCCTCTGGAAGAACAATGGCATTTATTATTTATGTCCTTTTATTATTATACTTATGATATAATGTGCTACACCATTTTGTTTTATAGTAATTTATTGGGTTATTAAATTATAACTCAATTACTTAAGTTCCTTATGGACAGGAAAGTTGAGCTCATGAAAATATTCTCCAGTACTATGCATAGTGCCAGATACACAGCATACACAGTGCTTAAAAAATACTTTATGAGGGAACACAGGCAGAAAAATGTGACTAATTTTAAGAGTTTATGTTCAGGCTGTTCTTAACATCAGATGATTTAAGATATTGAAATTAGTGCCCAGAATAAGTCACCATGAGCTGCCTTACTGCCTTCCACCAAGAAGTCAGACCAGAGAGCTTTGTTTCTAAGCAGGAAGGAGTAATGTATACACACACTCACACACACACACAGAGTTTCTTTTAAAGGCATTAAAAAGCTGCTTTAACAACAGACCTCTGAGAGAAGATGTAAGGGGCTGTTTTGTCCTGGGGGCACATGTAGATTCTGAGCACAGAACAAAACGTGCCAAATCTATGCTTTTTTTCAACCATAGATCCACTGCTGGAGGATAAAGAATCAGCAGGGTTTTAGTAGCCTAACTATGCTAGATGGACAAAATAAAAAAATCTGAGAGGGCAAAATCCAGTGAGACACAAAGGGTGCAAAACTGAGCTATTGTTCCCTCAAGACACTAGCAGAATGTGTGAAACTGCAGGGTGAAGGGAGAAAGCTAAACAAAAGTGTCTGAAAAGCATAAGGAATCTTCTGCTGTACTAACTGAGAAGACGGAAATTATGCAGAGTTTTTTCTGCTTTTGATATTCATGCTGGCCACATAAAATGTGTGGAAGCACTCCCTCTTCCTCAGTTTTTTGGAGAGCTTAAGAAGGATAGGTATCACTTTGTCTTTGAAAGTTTGATAGAATTCACCAGTGAAACTGCCTGCACCTAAGCATTTTTTGGGGGGAAAAGGGAGACTTTTAATTACTCTTTCAATCTCCTTGATTGTAATTGGTCTGTTAAGGGTGTCTATTTCTCCCTGATCCAATCTCATAATGTTGCATGCTTCTAAAAATCTGTTTATTTCTCCTAGGCTGTCAAATTTATGGTCATATAGCTGTTCATATAGTTTCTTAAAATCGTAAGTATTTCTAAGATATCTGCTTTCACAAAAAATTAAAAACATATATTGGCAGCAACACAATTGTAGTAGCGGACTTCAATACCCCATTTTCATCAATGGGCAGAGTAACTACACAGAAAATCACCAAGGAAACAATGAAGAATTAGACTAGATGGGCTTAATAGACATTTATAGGCATGAACCATAAACTGCCCCCCCCAAAAAAAAGCTGAGCACACATTCCTCTCAAGTCCACATGAAACATTCTCAAAGACAATCCATGTGTTATGTCACAAAACAAATGTCAATAAATTCTTGATATTTGGAATCATAGTAAATGTCTCCTGTGAGCACAACAGTTAACAAACTAAAAAATCAATCACAAAAGAAAGTGGGGAAAACCTCTAACATGTGGAGATTGAATATCTTGGGACTAACAGTTGGGTAAAGGAGAAAAATGACAAGAGAAATTAAAAAAATATATGGAGACAAATGAAGTCAAAGATAGCTTCTAGAATCTATGCGATACAAGCAAACATACAAAACTGATTAAGTAGTAGTGAGGATGTAGAACAAATATAAGTCAAACACATTGGCAGTGGGAATATAAATTCTTAAAATCACTTGGAAAATTCACCGACTGTATCTACTACAACTGAATGTTCATCTAACCTATCTATGACTGAGCAATTCCACTGGTAACTACATACTCAAATAAAATATATCATGTTAACCAAGGAAATGAATAAGCTACTAAAAGCACCTCTAAAATAACCCAAACATAAACAATACAAATATCCATCCACAAAAGAATGCAAACATCAATGGTAGTATTTTCATATACCGAAATACAATATTGCAGCAAAAGTGCAGAACTACTGCTAAATCTTGCTAAATTTTGCTAACAAGCAAAAATGTCTGAATTGTAAAATCAAAGTGGAACAAATCAGAAAAAAAGGAGCAGGTACTATAAGACATCCTTTATATAAATATCAACACACAACACTAATCTATTAGAAATTAAGATATTTACCACTGGAGTGGCAGTAGCTGGGAGGAAGCAAAAGGAACTCCTGAAAGAGTAGATACTGTTTTGTTTCTTGATCTGGCAGATAGTTTGTTGACGTTATTATAGTTCATGAAGTTGCTTCTTAGTATTTGTGTATTTTCTAAATGTATACTGTACTCTGAAAACAGGTTTAATTTAAAACAGTATGCACATAGAACCTAAGGCTGAACAAACTGATGCCGAGGTCAGATATCCTTACAAATCCTCTAGATAAGCCTGGGGCCCTACATGACACTCACGACAAGTGACTGGTTTTTTAAATTAATGAATAAAACAAGGAATCAAACACAAAAATAACAATAAACTGCAATTATCCCCCCACTGTTTCTCATACTTATGTTTATTTTCCTTAGCTCAGAAAATATTCTCACATTGACGCTTGGGATAAACCTGCTCTTTAACTCTTCTTTTCCATATTGACTAACACAAAAATCTGCTGGAACCTTCTTCAATACACTAATTTCTCACCCTCTCCCCCAGTCTACCATTTAGAATAAAATCTATTTGCAAGAAATAAAATTGTTTTATATTAGGCCCTATAAGAGTTTCCGCATTTTGAAGGCGGTGAGATAATTGTGACAAAGCCCCTACTTACTCTTTATGAGATCACTAACACTGTTTATAGTTCTGATGCTCTGTGTCAAATATTTTTCATAATGATTCAGGTCAAACAGGAAGTTAGATATGTTGCCTGTAGCAAAACAACTGACTTCCTTCACATAGAGGTTACATCAGTTTCGTTTTTTTTTCATTCCAGGTGATTAACTATTGCAAGTTTTAAGCATCTTGGCTGGTTGTCTTGCCCAATTACAAAAAGCCTTCAAGAGAGAAATTTAGAAACTAACATATAAATGTCTTTGATGAGCCTGATGTGATTTCAAGACATTTTTTACCCGGTCATGGATCTCATCGCAGTTTGAAGGTGAACACCAATCAGAATGGAATCTGTAGGCATAAAAAACAAAGGTGACTTGTAGCCAGAGGGAGAGAAAAATAAATCTTTAATGGCAGACAGAGAAAAAATGTTTTTTCCTTTGTCCCTATGTGATAACATATAAAGATTAAAATATTAAAATTTTCTTTCTTGGACTATGAGTAAGAGACAGATATAAATTCAAAAACTCATTCTCAGCTATAGTATTAAGTCTACACAGTATGTTTAATAAAGTTTGACATGCATTTGAGGGAGCACACTTATATATATGACCATTTTAATAATTTCTATATATAATCCTTTCATCTCTAAATATATTGATTTAGATTTAGATCTAGAAGTTTAGCTGTAAATATACAGATGCCCATATTAGAATAACTCCATGTACAGAACCTTTGAAATTAGTTCCTCTCCAGTAATTTAATTAAATATAACTATATATTTATCATATATTTATATGAAATTATATTTATTTCCATACAGAAAAATAAAACTAATTTTGTAAAGTGAAACAAAATGATATTTATAATAATGAAAATATTTAGAATCCAATAATGCCCTTATTCCTTCAAAATAAAGGGAACATCTTAGAATAGATATTCTGTTACAAGTTTTTTTAAGATAAATATTGAAAATAGGAAATATGACAAGTCTGAATTTGTAGAATTAAAGAAGAAACAACCATTTGTTCTTAAGTTCTTCTAAAATTCAAACCTAGTATTATTATGATTAAGCTACTGTATTTTTTAATACAATAATATATATTCCCAGACCCATCTAATTATAATGCATCTGTATAAAGCATTAATAATAATTCTTTAAAAAGATATGAGTTCTAAAATGCTAATGGGTTGCTTAGATCTTTACCTATATTATCTACCAGTTTGTTCTCACAAAGTTACAATTTTACTTGTTTACACAGATCATAAACTATTAAGCAGAGTAATTTACATAATCTGTTTTAAAGAATGCCATCAATAACAGATGATCAATTATTCGTAAATGTTACTCTCCTGCTTTTATAAAAAGAAGTGTTATTGCATCTATGCAAATGTATTGGCAGATTCTGCTATTTGCCACTTGTGTAATGTATCTTGAAAATCTCAGGTCCAAATATGCAACTCCAAGATTTTCACTGATACTATAAGAAGATCCACTAGTCTGTGCTGTGGTATAAGAAATGACTGCCTAGCGATCTTTAGCTCCATTTTAAAAACCAGAAGTTTAAGCATGCTTAGAAAGAATATCAACTCCCTCTTAATTAGATTTGCTAGTTTGATTTCGGTACTAACTATACAGCCTAATACAAATTAAAAGTCATAATATTAATATTTATACTTTGAGAAGAAAACTGCTTCTAAAATGTAACAATTATAATCAAAATTGAAACCACTTTATGGTATGCTAGCTAACTCTTTTGGAAGTTTCTTTTTTTAAATGTGCTTAAAGCAAAAACCACCTTCATTATAAACCAAAGTAATTTACTTGCTTAGAATCACTGATAAAGTTTTTAGGTCTATTTACTCATACATACGTTTAAGAAGTCAGTATTTTATAGGAATCTTAAAGGAAAAACATTTAATTTTAATGAATATTCCCTTACATAAACTCTTATACCTATACATTATCATACTTGCAATTTTTCCTGGGATATAATCTCTACATCTACACCAGTTTAAATTGTTCATTGATTCCAACAGATTGTATAAACATTCTGTAAGTATACTGCTCAGTGACCTCAAGAGTCAGATCAGAGAGTCTTATATTTAAAGATGTGAAGTGTGCAAAAAAGGACAAAATGTTTCTGTTCCTAGGAATATGCCTTAAAGTATTTTCCTTTATATACTAAATCTAGATTCTTCTTTAGAAACTACACCATAATGAAAGTAAAAAAGTGTCCCATTAAAATTTTAATTATTATGATGTATTCAAAATTAATTTGCCATTCTATTCCTTTGTTTTAAAAGGACCTCAACCCTTCTCAACTCATAGGTAAAAGATGTAACGCTTATTACATAAATCACACATTTGCTTCCAGCAAAGAACTTGTACACATCTAAATGCCAAAATAAATGCATAGGTGCCACTTATCTGCCCAAACCATGTCCTGCACTGAAATATAAAAAAGGGACAATTGCTGTTAGCTAGTAGCCTCAATGAAACACTTTTGAATATATCCTCAACAAATAATTTACCAACTTGGAAAGAAAAGATTTCAAAAGCTGGGACAAAATGATCTACAAGGGTAAAATAACACAATCATTATCTTATAACTGACAGACAACTAGAGAGTTCTGTAAAATATGTGAAAAGGCAGAAAAATAAAATTATACTTATATAAACATATTCAAGGAGACACAGGCCTAAAAAAATCTTGAAAACCTACAGAATATGCAAAGAATCTGATCAACAAAACCACAAGTGCTTAATTCTAAAAATAGATAAAAAGAGAGTAGCACCACTCACTCTGAACATCAGAGAAAGCAAAAAGTAAATATACAAGTTACCAGAGTCAGTAGGAAAACCTCTCTTCAAAAATCTCTCCTAAATTCTTAGTCTATAGTTATCGCTCTCTCCGTCTTTCTGTCTCAGCACAAACATATGTGTGTATATATTTAATTATTAATTTTAATGCATATATATGTATATTGTTAGCATATATTATTAACATATTAATCACATATTTATATTTTATATATTATGTATTAATAGATTTATACATACACATATACATATATATACACACAGAACTATTAATAGATACACACATACACTAATATGGCTATAGATATATATATAAATATCCATGAACTTGATAATCAGATGGGCTTGATTTTAATGGACTAGAAACAGCATCAATCAAAATTCTTTATCTTAGGACTAGGGTCTCCAGCACACCTGTCTATATTCATTTTGAATGCTTACCAGGCTAAGGAGGGAATAGATTAATTTATGTGCCCACAATAGGGAAGTTTAAATACAGACTCCAACGTGTTACACTCTTGTTCAAGTCATCAGTTTTGAAAGGAACTTTTCATAGATGCTCTACAGTTAATTTAAACTTTATTAATTATGTCTGATGGCCTTACTAAACTGCTCCAGTGATTTAATATGCTACTTTATCTTTTTGATACCATTTGGAAATTTATATTTTATGCTGTTTGTTGACAGCGTATCTCCTTAGTTTTCAAATTTCTATAAAATGTTTGAATTACCCAGGGTTGGGTGTTTTGCTTTTTTCCCTTAATTTATGACAACTCTTATTTTCTATGCTACTATTTATGAGAGAGAGGCAAGGAATTTCCAATTTGGGATTCAACAACAAACAGATGAAAAGGAATTATTTCTTTCACATTAAAATTATAATAAATGTCTGACTTCAGTTGTCAAAGCATTTTCAGGAGAGGTGGAATCTTTACTTGATTTAGAGTCTCTTGTGGATATCACAGAATGTTATTTGCAGAAATTATACCAATAATATACAGCATCATCATTGTGACAAAAATGAAAATATAACCTGTGCTATTTTTATAAGCTATGCCTATCATATTAAATTCCTATGAATATACTAAAGACAAACTATCACATCCTCTATTTTTCAAGTTTTGTGAACTAAATTAGGGTTAAGCTTAATTAGGATTAAAATGACCCTAATTAATAAGCTAATAATAAACTCATTAATTAAACTGAGCTGGGAGGAATATCTAACACTATGTAATATGCCATATGTTTTAAACAAAAACAATTTAAACTTCTTAAAATCGAATATTACTTTTACTAATTATCACTTCACAAGCATAACTGCTGCCTACTTTTTTTTAACAATGATTATTCAAAAAATTAGTACAGAAATAGAGACTAAACATTACCTTTCCCTGAGAGACGCTCGATTTAACACAGGGCTTGGAGAATGCTTCGGCACAGTTGAGGGTGCTGAATGGACTAGCAAGGTCCTTGCTGAATGCTGGGGCTTGCTACACGACCTCGAGCTCAAATACTCATCACACCTTTCCAGAGAGTCATCGAAGTCTCTCCCATGGGGTGACCTCACAACCTTTAAAAGAAAAAAAAGTTATTTAATAGTGATATTATATACACAAGCACACAACCCTTTTGGAAAGTAAAAAAAAAAAAGTTAATGTCACAGCTATATTTGAAGTAAATTTGAGAACATGGCAGTCATTATCACTGTAAGATTAAATATTTAACATAACTATCATTTATTTACACACCACACCTAAAATTTACAAAACTATCAGGTCTAAAGGTTTTTGGGTAGGAGTGGAATAAATGTAGGGGTATATATACATATATATATATATATATATATATATATAAAACAAAGAACAAATACACATAAACCATTGATAACTTAGTTTAGTTATGAGACCAAGCAGAACAAAATTCTAGCGCTAGTACCAGAGACAATTGCATCAATCAGTATCCACAGATAAATTCCTACCTTCATGGAACATATAGTAAAATTAACATTCTAGTAAGGAGAGATGCTTAAATACACACACACCCCAAGATGAATTAGTCAAATATATAGTATATCAAAGGATGTTAAATATAATGGGAAGAAAATAAGACAAGAATGGCGACAAAAAGTGTTGATGGGTGGGGGTCGAAGGGGTATATAGGAAGGAGCTGTGATTTTAAATAGGATAGTCAGGAGGGACTCCTAAATAGAAGGCAATCTGTTAGAGCAAAGACCAACATAAAGGCCTGAAGACCTTAGTGAAGACCATGCCCCAAGTCATAGGGACATTACTTGAAGGTGAAAAGATTCCACTGAGGAATGACAAGAAGAAGGGTGAAAAATAGGAGAATATGTTGTTCTAAAAGCCAATTCAAGAATATATTTCAAAGAAGGAAAGTAACTGAGCTAACTTGGTCATATTGAGGATAAGTCATTAAAAAGACTAGCCCATTGGGTTTCAGCAATAAGTATGTTATCAGTGACATCAACAAGAGTAGATTGACAGAGTGACAGGAAAAAGCTTGAGGTTGAGTTCAAGAGAGAATGAGAGAAAGCAGTTGCATTTATTTAACAAATACTGAACTTCCAATCACTGTTTTAATAAGAGTTGAGACTATAACAGTAAACACAACAAAACCCCTGCCTTTTGAGCTTGTGTTCCAACAATATTATCTATTTACCAAATGTTTGACCTTTAAAGTCAGTTTGACCTCTAAGAAAGCTATCTAATTTTACTCATTTCCCTTATATGTACAATAGGGTTTATAATAGTTATCAAATTTCCATAGTTTATTCAAACTATCTTGCAGGATGTCTAGGTATATGAATTAGTTATATACCAAATATAAGTCACTTACTTTTAAAACACCAGTCCAACACAATTTCTTGCTCTAATGCTACAATTTTCACTGCTTTCCAAAATTATAACAACATGTTGAGTAAGAAGTCAGCTGAGAGAATCAAACTTTCATACCACAACCAAATAGCATATAATTCAAATGATTCAATACAATCCCAAATGGCTGACCAAGAAATAGCTGATCTAGATTTAGTAAAGGAAAAAAACTGAAAATCGTTCCATTGTTAGCTATTAAAGTGAAAGTACAATGTGAGAAAACAATTCAAGGAATTCCATGGTCAACAAATATAAGTGTATATAATGAGAAGCTGAAACGAAAGGAAAAAAAGATGTGTAATGCTGTTTTTTGAATTATATACAAATAGGAACCAAATGACTTAGAAATAGAGTGATCATTTTTTTTCTCTTGTGAATTTCATTGTCAACTGAATCATGATGGTAAGCAGACCACTACCTTATCGTCTACTAAAATTTCTCCCCAAACTAGTCAGTAATGCTTTGAATACTACTGCAGACTTTTTCCTTTATCAGACTATATATGCATTGAGAATCTCTTCGACAAGTTATTATTTGATATTCAATGTAAAGATGAACGGGGATTTAAACTCACAATCCTTATGAAACAGGGCATAATCACAAAAATAACTGGAAATGTAATATGTTGTCAAATACATCCTAATGACAATAGCTATGAGTGGACAAAGATGTCAAATGGTCTGAACAGTGGAGTTCTCATGAAGGAGGTAGGATTGGAATTGAGATCATTAATTGAAAAGGGGGAGAAACAGCATTTGAAATGGGGAAACAGGCACATGGAAAGTTAATCAATGACTACAATGACGTGGCTAACTCTACAGCAAAGCAACAGAGAACACTACAGACACAGAGTGGGGATGTTGTAGAGAATCTCAAGTGTTGTAACAATATTAATCTGCACTTAATAAGCATCTTCTATTTATAAAATACTAGGCAAGGTAGGAGACAACAATCATATATAAACAGGAGACCTCTGAGCAGTTACAGTCCACACAGAAGACATAACAACAACAACAAAAATAAGTATGATAAAACAATAAAGAAATTACAACTAAATAGAAGTGCAACAAGTATATACACAGAGTTGAGATGAATTCTCTTTATGTATTTAGATTAAATATTTGTTTTGGAAAATATTTTACATAAAACGGAGGATGGGGGTGAGTCTTTGATATGAATTCATTTCAAACTTTCAACCTGAAGATTTAGCTTAAGAAACGTTTCCATAGCTCTTCTAAGTTTTCCACAGGTTATTTATTCACTTTCCAAAATCAAATGGAATATTCTCTCTCTGGTTCATTACAGAAGAGTTCCATTAGGTTACTCCTCAAGAATAATGACCTAGAGTTCACAGATCTGAGTTCAAATTCTCATTAAATATGTTACCTGGCAAAAGTCATTTACTTTCTCAAGTTTTAATTCCTTAACTATAAACTGGGGAAATAACCTTACAAGTTTGCAACAAAAAGTGAAATATAATTAGTGAGAACACAAAGCAGAGGCCTAGATTTAAAAAGGTAATGACTGGTTTCGGTATTTCAAAATAAAGAGGTTTTTGATGTTTGCTTTTCTTTTTTCTCAATATATTCTAAGAGTCCTTTTAAGGCTTTCTCTCTAAGATCTCAGAAATGTAGTGAGTTTTCTGATACTGCAAATGCTGAAAGGTATCAAAAGAAAAAAATCTAATAGTTTAACCAATCTGGAACTGTTACAAATAGAAAAGAAAATTTCATACACTCAATTCATTATAACTACATAAATACAATGCAATTTTATGTAAATGACTTACCTTTTAAATCTGTGATATATAAGGCTTGTTTGTACCATACTTATGAAATAAGATTTCTGAGAAGTTGCTTATAATAAGTAGATTAAATTATATTAATGACCACAAAATTATTATATTTAAAGGAATTTCAAGGTTAAGGAAGAGAAAATTAAGCACTAATTATAATCAGAACCAGAAATACATTTATCCAAATAACATTTTTGAAATCTATTTAGTGCCTGGTATTACATTTTCCACAATCTAAAATTTCTTCTTTGTCATAGAACATAAAATTTAAGTATAAATATACATTATTCTAATGTAATTAACTAACACGTAGTTAAAAAACAAAGACAGAAGTACAAAAAAATACAGTAGGTCCTACTTTCAGATAGTACAGTTACTATCTGAACAGTACTATTCTAAACAGCATAATTTTATCAAGAACAATTTTTAATTACAGTGACCATTCTGGAATTTTTTATATGAATTGCTCACTTGAAAGACTCATTAGAATGAAAAGGAACAAAAAATCCCACACATCCAATAAACTACATTTTTTAACTGTCATGACAAAAATTCCTTCCTCCAGCAAAATTTCAGATTCCCAAAATTGTTTCCTTCAAAGATTTGCTGCTCAAAGCAAATAAAAAAATGTGGACGTTTAAGACAATGTCTCTTTCAGATTGCCTCACGTCTCAGCTTGAAATAAACCACTATTTCGAATCCCTTTCCTGTGTGTCTCCATTATCTCACATTCCCCATCCTTCCTTCCTTCCCCACCTGACTGGTGACAAACAAAAGCTCAGAAACTTCTTAAAGTCAAATCCACTTCAGAATACCAGTATCAGATGGTTGATTTTTAAGCTCTGTTCTGTTTCTTTTCCCAGTCCAACCCATTTTCCACTCCATAGTCAGGAGTGATATTTTCAAAGTACAAATTTAACCATATCACCTTGCTGTGTAAAACAATTTCATTTACTTACCAACATCTTTAGAATAGTTACCAAAATTCCTAATATATCTAAAAGATTTGACCCCCCCAGATGATTTCTAGTTTTCCTCAATTTTTATTTCCAACATCATATGCTTTCAGTCACATTTTCCTTAAAGAGAAAATGAGGTTGGAAGAGAGAAAGAACAAAGAATTCTGGCTGTGACAGAAATGGCCAGCTTTCTACTGTAATGCACGTTTCCTTTTCCAAAGTAGAACAGCTGCTGAGAAGCCACCCTTGCATTTAGGGGTGGCCATGTGATTATTTCTTGGCAACAGAGTGTAGGCAAGAAGGTTATGTGTCAATTCTGGGCCAGTGTTCTGAAGAAACAGATATGCCTTCTGTGTTCTTTATTTTCAGTCATCTAAAGAGGATCACAAAGTCGTAAGATAGGTCACTGCATGGAAAAAATAGTTTGTAGATCAAAAATACCCTAAACCAAACTGCTATGTAAATAAAAACTAAATTTCTATTATGTTAATTAACCTTCTAAAGTTTGGAGATTTATCTGTATAGCAAATAGTATTACCCTAGCCGATTCGTAAATTGGTATCTTACTGTACTGGCCTTAATAGAAATCTAATATATCATTGGATTCTGGGTCAGGAGCAGGAAGCTAGAGACTAGATATTCTGGGATGGAAAATTTAAGATTCATGTAATACAGTGACAAGACCTTTCACGCAACTGTGGTCTGCAATAATTTAGCAGACCACATAACTTTCAAGCTTATACCTCTAGAAAAATAGCTAGAAAGAACAAGAATAGTGGTTATGTGGCTGCCGTTTATTTGTAGTTAGCAAGGGACTTCAAGAAAGTGATAAGCTCAGCAAAGAATGGACTGGTTTAAGAGCAGAAACAAACAAGTACAGAAAAGAGTCTAGTAATGAAGGAGCCCACAGGGTCAAGAAAAGTAAGAGCTAATTATTTGTGGATCCAAAAGATATAAGGTTAAAACAGAAAAAGGCAGCGAGAAACAAAGGCCCATTAAGACTTTCTAAGCAAAGAAATTAAATCCTAAAACAAAGAACTGGTTGAAAGGGTCGCTTCCAGTTTAAACCTACTTCAAATGGCCTCCAAAAAGGTACATTAAATGGCATAAGGCCTAAAGAAATCAATCAAACTTTGGAATTATTTCTTTCAAAAAACTATATATTTACTGACACATTAAACTGCCTGGAAGTGAATAAAAAGAGAGGCCTACTTTATTTCTAAGGAAAAAAAAAATTTTAAAGATTTATTTATTTATGCATACAAGAACTGGGGTACAGGCCAGAGATGCAAGGGGTGAGAGGATTCACCAGAGACAGAGTGGGTAACATAACTGGCAGATGGACTGAAATATACTGTTGAGGGGAGCAGTGGGCGAGGCAGGAGAGGTCTGTTGCACCATGTGGGTCCCCTCCTGGCGGCAGAGATTAAACTTGTGCTGCAGTGGCTGCCGTTTGCCTCATAGTGCATTGCTTAACCCATTGCACCACCAGGGAGGTCCCTCTAAGGAAATTTCTAAAGAAATTTGCCTTTAAGAGCCTGACTATGAAAACAGCTCTCAGGGCCCAGAGCCTGTAAATGAAGTGGGCTAGAAAACTTGGAAAATGCAAGAGAGCCAAACCCCCAGGTCCACTGCATCATAGATGACGTGAAAAAATATGCCATGGAGTAGAATCAGGGGTAACAGAGAGTAAGAAGTAAGCAAGGAAAATCCTCTATTTAGCAGAGTAACAGATCTTCACAAAGCTTACTGAGCAGGATTTATCACTGCTATAAATAAAAACTACCTGTTTTCTCTTTCTCTCTTTTCCAATTTTTTTTTCTGGTTATCATTTTTGCACTAACAAAGTATATCAGAAATGGTGTTCAGGAAGGACAGGAATGGGAAGGAGGAACGATAACTGTCTTAGTTCACAGGTGACTAGATCATAAGGAATGTCATCTGAATATGATGGACTGATCCACCCATCATCCAACATCCTGAACTTCAAGCTAAATATCAGTTTGTGCATGGACCTTTGAGTGGTCTTTCTCTTGAGTGGACTGTGGAAGATGAAAGATATTCTTTGTGAGGGAAAATGGGTATGCAGAGATTTTTGGTGGCCAAATGGGAAGACTGCATCACATATGGTTGACTGTCCACGAAAATTTGTGACCCTCCTCTGGAGGATAGAATTAATGGAAAATAGCTGCCTAACTAGGATCTCCGTTTGCTAATCATCCTTTTCTCCTTGGCCATCTGACTAGTTCTTGTGAATGGAATATATGGGAGTTAGCTCAGTTCTGCTTTTAAGAAGTAGACATGAATTCACAGATCCACTGCACTAAAAATAAACTTCTAAAGATATTATAATTCTAGAGTTTGTAAGAACATCTACTTACCCTAATAAAGTGGGTGACTTAAAATAGAGGTAGAAAAATAAACATGAGTTGAATGAGGATGCTGATGTCATAGTGGGAACAGAATGAGTTTAAGAGTAGTAGAAGGCACCAGTTATAGACACTAGAGAAATCTAAGCAGAAGACTCTGAACTTGATGTGATATTCATTCATGTTTTCAAACAATAGGTAAGTTTCCACAAGATACCATGACTTGCTAGCCAGTGATGGTAGAAATGAATCAGGCATTATACTAACCTTCATAAGTCTGGAAAGACCTATGAAGTCCTAATCTGAGAAGTCCAGGAGGCAGTATACTGAGGCAATGCTAGTATGTAAGGATGCCTAAAGTGACGTAAAGCTATGAGAAATTAGCCATATGTTCCATGTATTTTTCATAAATTTTTCTAAAATAAATTTTCCTTCTCATTCTACTAAGATGATTTCCTAAGATCATTTTTTTAAAAAGATGTAAGGACTCTTCAGTTTTGAAAGTTTTCATATATCTTTCCCAAATATTTTAGGAGTAATAAATAAAGAAATGGAAGTAATGTTCATTTGAATGTTTAACAGTGAAAGGAAGAAGAAAAAGTGAATGATAAAGATATAGGAAGGCAGATTGAAAAGTATGTTCTTTTTCAGAGCTCTGAAAAATTTGATTTCTGTCATTTAAGATGGGGATAAAAAATCCTCTTTAAATTGTAAGACTATATATAATACAGTGAGATAATCAATATAATAAACTATAAAATTGGAATCTTTTACAAATATAAGTTGATTTTATTTTATTATGTTTGTGGCCAAAGAGAAAGAACCAATAATAAAGAAATCGGAAAAGGCAAAGTAGGCATTAACATTATTAAGAAGGCAAAAGGGAAAGAAAAGGTGAAGATTAACAGAAAGACTCAAGTAGAGACAAAGATAATTAAGGACAATTACATCAAAAGAAAAGACCAACATTTTCCTTTACAAGGAAGAATGTGAAGTCATATACAGAAAATGAGGAGAAGCAGAGCTTAGAAATTTTGGACTATTTTATAGAATCAACAAGGGAACAAAATGATCATGGAGCAGTGCTGAAGGTCAACTTGAAGCTAGACTTGAAGTGTTCTGTAAAGGTTCGGGCAGAGTGGGCTCCATAATTCTTTCCAAAACTATTATTAACTGTACAACCATTCACTTGTTGGCATACTGACTACATAAAGCACTGGGGATTTGCAACCTTCAGTCCAAAAGCTCCTAATATGGACTGATTTGTATTCTCCATACCAAGTTCACAGTTGAAGTTTCAATGCCAAACTTGACTGTATGTATACAGAGGAAAGAACTGAAGGTTAATTGAGGTCATATAGATGATGCCCTTATCTATCACCTCTTCTCTCCCCTCCCCTAAAAGGAAAGCATCAGAGCAGTTCTCTCAAAGAATTCATTTGGAAAGGAGGATTTCAAATACATACACTTATCTTAAATGCACCAGTCACGTGGAGCTGGATTATAGTTACCTTAGGACAAAGATTAATGTCCTATAAACTTTATCCCTTTCTCTCCATTCTGTATTTTAACATATTGCTCTTGTTTTCTCTTCATAACCCACTCAACACAATAAACATGTATATTAGGAAGCCATGCCATATACATATATCAGACAATATGCTAGACATTAGCAATTATCCATAGCAAGATTAAGAAGGCAATTAGGGCAAGCCATGCTAGAACTTGCATAGTAATAAGACAGGCAGACTTTAAACAAAGATGAAAATAAAGTTGGCTTGTGCTAAGCCAAATCAGTCAGAAAGTGAGACAATTACTGAATGGTTTCAATCATAAAGAAACAAGGCAAGCTAACAAAACTCCTAAATCCTAAGACAAAATGGTGGTTACCAGGGAGGGAGGAGTAGAAGGACAGACAGAATGGGTGGAAGGGATCAAATATGATAGTGGTCAATGGCACAGATCTTTGTTGGAGGCTGTGGTGAAGTACACATATTTGTCAAGGTGTACTCCTGAAATTTATATAGCTTTATAAGCCAATGGCAAATCAATTTAAAAACATTTTAATAATAAATATAAACTGTCAAGTATGACTTGAAAGAAATGTACAGAGACTTAGGCAACTTCCCTGGGTTCCATGAAGACACCGAACATTATTTTTTATATGTGTGTACGTATGTGCACATCTGCATGTGTATATATCTTGTCACTATGCAGTACATCAGTGTGTGTTTGAGTAAATTTTCGCAGACAGGGTGGGCAGACACCAGATACAACCCTATATAAACACCATACAAGGGACAATTTTATCAATATAAGTGCTATATCCACAGTCTAGACTGTTAGTTCTCAAGTGCCAATCTTTGGACAGGTTGAAAGAAAGTTCCCTAGAATCATCTGGCACAATGGACTATGATGGAGGGTTGTTAGGCCTTTGGTGAGGGGTATGGAATGATAGCATTATAAAGTATGAACATATACCCTCCCCCTAAGATATACACAGTGTTGTAAACCAACATTATATCAATAAACATAATTTTAAAAATTAAGATTAAAAGCTTCTAGACTGGAATTAACAATATTAATTTAGTAGATCTGGGATAAATTTTTATAATGTTTCACCTGCATGATTCTGACAGTCTGGTAGACTTGGGTCCTTAGTCACACAATGTCTTGACTCACTATTTAACTGTCCCACATTTCTTTTATCATACTCAATGAATGGCAATGTACCATTCCATGACAGAAAGCATGAGGTAAATTGTCAAGTAAAAAAAGATTTAAACGGCAAGCTATGTTTTCTGTTTGGTTTTCTTTAAATATAATGATATTTCTTATAGAAGAAGATGTTTTACTAGGGACAGAAAAGACAAACTTTGAACTGCACTTCTCAAAATGGAGGACATGAACTCCTAGTGCTAAAGCAGATAATTCAAATGACTTTAGATGATACACAAGACTGTTTTACATGTGGATATATGTTTACATGTTTGACATGTGGATATACCATATCACTGAATCACAAAAGAAAAAAAATATATTATCTTTTCAGCTCTCAATCAGAAATCCTAATTTAGCTATTGTTATGTCTCACACAACTCTCTGCCATTGCTCATCTCATTTTGAGGAAAAAAGAGCATGACTCAAGAGTTTTTGGGAAACAAGTTATCTAATCAAAAGTTAGTGACATTTTTCCACTGTATTTTTAAAGCTATTATCCATTTATCACATGTGATACTGATTTCTCATTTAGCCTCAGAGACAAATAAAAACAAGGTGCATTTGAAGAAAATAACACAAATTGCACAGATATTACAGAAATTGCTCTGTAAATAACTGAAGGTAAGAAATACTACTGTGGAGGAATTACTGAAAGTAATCACTAGTTTCTCTCTTTCTCACCTTCTTCTCACTCTCTGACACACATACACACTCATGCAAGTTCAATATGTAATTAATCTAAAAGAACAAGCGAAGTCCACAAAATGCATGTAAGGAAGCCATTCGAGGAAAAGCCTATTCTACCCTGACTAAGTAGCTAAAATAATGACATTCTACGATAAGACAACTGTGCGTTTTCTTGACTGAGGGAATAGAGAATCTCTGTCTGACCACACAAATAGGATTTGTTTCTATCTGAAAGACAGGACAAATTATCATTTTGTAATTCATACCACATACTTTGTAATCCTTGGATCGGTAGCAGCCAAGATGAGAATGATCTGTAAAAGAACGTACAAAAGAAATAAAATATAAATACTCCAAACAGAAAGAAGCAAATTTAGCTTCATCTTTTATATCTGCTATCATTCTGTTTCTATGATTACAATTTACACTGCAGTTTTCAAAAATATCTTCAAGTCCTTCGACAATGTTTTATAATAAAAGATGATAAGTAACAAGTTCAACGCTGAATCAGTTCATCAGTAAATAAGTGATTTCACAAATACTATTTCTCACTCTAGTAGAGATACTGGGATTTAAACGGCAATCACTTTTAGTTGATGAGCCAATGCACCTATATAAAATTTTAATTGATAGCTTTTGATCAAATAAAATTTGAATGTGTAACTCTGACGGGTTTTGTCAAACTACATGGTCTCGGAGCCCATGCTGGAAACGCGTGGGTGCTGCAGCAACAGGAATAGTGCCGGTGAGTGTTAGCACACTGTCCCGTAGAGACCTAGTTACACTCGGATCTGCAGGCCGGCCAGGCTCCAGCATTCCCTGCACGGCCTTGGGCACATTATTTAACCTTCCTGAGTCACGGATTCCACATCTGTCTGATGCATCTCTTTCATTATGTTGTTTTAAAGATTATATCAGATATTATGAAAGGCAATAAATGTTGATTATTATTACTAACAACGTCATCAACATCATTGCGGTTGAATTCTAAGTCAAACAAGTTTGGGTTGAATTTCTGATTCTACCATTTATTAGATCTATTGATTTGGCAAAGTTATAAAATGACTTTGTGTTTCACTCCTCATTTCGGGAAGATAGTGCTTACCTTACCTTGGAGAGCCATAATGATGATCACTTTATACAATTTTTTAAAGTCCCCACCAACAGTATCTGCCACATAATGGGTTTTAAAACTATGCTAAATCTCTCCCTAAGATAATGCCCACTACATTGTAGATGCTAACTTTGGGTTTTATTCAATTCTTAAAGGAATGATCTGCTATATTGGCAATAAAGCAAATCAGAAACACAATTCGCAATTCTACCTCCTTACTAATACTTTCTGGTCAACAGCATTCTGACATTTTACTTTTCCAAACATGTTGTATAGAAAAAAAATTACTTCATGCATAGAGAACTAGCGATTGTCTATATTCAGTAAATTCAATCGTTTTCTTTATGGCACAAGATGTTGTTTATTTTCCAGTATTCTGAGACATTATAGAGGATAGCTCTATCATAAAAGGTCAACTTCATCTAATGTAAGATATAATTTAATTCAAGTGCTTTTCACAATTAAAAATAAACCCCAATCTAATTCTTCTTCTGTAGAGTCTAATGTACAGCAGAGCACAGCCACAGAGAGCAAAAGGAATGAAAGGATGACAATGACCTTTACTAAGCCTAATTCTCTAAACACATCACTTTGAAAATTAACGTAATACTCTTTGGCATCTAGTGCAACACTAAAAATATCACTATATAGAAACACTGTTTTGTTCCTGACTTTTCTTACAAGCCACTATAAACTCACCCTAATTCAGACAGGTTGGTAATTTTCCTTTATTTTTACAAATTAAGGGGTTACTTTGATCTGGGTTTTCCCAATGTTCACATTTAATCACTCCTACCAATAGTTAGGCACTGATTCTAAATTATCTCTAAATGCAGGAGATAAAAATGACAAGAGTCATGGTCTATGGTCATGAAGTGCTTATAATTTATTCCTGTTAAGTCGTAAAAGTTGAACAACAGCAGCATAAAAGAATAGGTTAAGACAGAGTAGTACAGGCAATTAATGTTATTAGAAAATCTTATCAGAGCGAAATCAAGGCTGAAGGCAATCAGGAAAAACTTCCTAAAAGAGGAGAAAGCTGCGCTTGACTTTAATGATGGGGTCACACTTAAGAAAAGTTAAAAGAAAAAGAAAGAGCTAATCAGATCATGTGTGCATAACAGAATCTAAAATTCATGAGTGCACTATAAGTAACCATTAAAATATGAGCATTATATATTAGCTATATATAAGTACTAGCTTTATTTAATTATTCAATAACCTCATGAAATAGGTATTGTGAATTACTCCCAACATGCAAATACCGAAGCCTTAATCTCCACAGTTATGGAATTAGGAGATGAAAACTTGGGGAGGTTATTAGGGTTTGATAAGGTCATGAGGGTAAAGACCATCATGATGGAACTAGTGCCCCTAAAAGAGATATAAGAAAGATTGTGCTCCAGTGTTCACCCCCCTTCCTCCTTGCCTCTCAAAATCTCTCTCCATGCACACAACAAAGAAGAAGCCAATCGAACATGCAGTTAGATGGGACTCCTGCATGTCAATAGAAGAAATCGCAGAAACGCGCTTATTTGACATGGACTTCCCAGTCTCCAGAAGTGTGAGAAAATAAATGACTGTGGTTTAAACCACTCAGGGCCATCGTATTTTGTTGCAACAGCACAAACAGACTAATAAAGATTTGAGTACTAAGAAGCAGGGTGTGGGTGTAATAAATACCAAAGTGATCTCAGAATTGGGTAATAGGTAAAGACTGGAAGGGTGCTGAGATGCCTGCTAAAAATATAGACATTCTGGAAGATTCTGGAGAGATCTCTGAAATGAGGAACATGTTATTGGAAAATGGAATATGGGTGATCCTTGCTATAATGTAGAAAAGAGTTTGATTGAACTGTATCGCAGTGTTTTGACAAGACAAATGTAAAACTGGGGAGGGATGTAAAACTGGGAAGAGATGAAACTGGATACAGCAAGTCCTCAAATAATTTTAGTCAATATTATAAAGTCAACATTATAACATTGATTAAAAAAAAAAAAAGATTTCTGGCCAGGGCTGCTGTCTATTGTGGAGTTATGTTCTCCCCATGCCTGCCTGGATTTTCTCTGGGTTCTTCCCACATCCCAAAAATGTGTGTGTTAGGTTAACTGGCACGCTGAAGTTGTCCCAGTCTGAGTGACTGCAGGAATGGCCTGCAATGGAACAAAAACCGTCCAGGGGTCATTGCTCTGATATACTAGACCAGCTCCCTGAACTATCAATAGAATAAGCAGGCAGGAGAATGAATGAATGATTGAATGCAAGTTGTTGTTTAATATTAGAAGAGTCTGGGTCTTTATTTGGAAGACTGGTGACTTTTTCCGACCAGAAAAATGCCATAGGAGCTTATTTCTTGTTTATTTCAATTAGCTTGTGGTAAAACTAGTTTCATCATATGTTGTTTCTCTTGCTCCATTCTGTAACTTTATTTTTCTTACTTCTGAGGCCATTCAGGTTTCAGTCACAAAATTCTCTGACATTTCCTCTCACTTTTTTTGTAATATTATTTACTTATTTATTTTTATTAATTATATTTGACATCATTTGTATTCCTCAGGGAGCACCCAAACGGGG
Source organism: Galemys pyrenaicus (assembly GCA_019455555.1). Classification (NCBI taxonomy): domain Eukaryota; kingdom Metazoa; phylum Chordata; class Mammalia; order Eulipotyphla; family Talpidae; genus Galemys; species Galemys pyrenaicus. The sequence continues at coordinate 714,256 of JAGFMF010012261.1, read as the reverse complement.
ATGAGGGCAGAAAGTCCCCTCACTCTTTTCTAATGTTTGAAGTTTAGCAAACAGCAAATACCCCACTTATGAGTGACATGAAGAGCAATGAGCATTAGAAATGATACACAAATAACTGATCAACACACTGAAAAAAAGTCAACTGCATTGTGGTGTCCTGCAGTTGGGGAATGCAAATTAAAGTCCGACTGGTACAGGATGCATATGCACAAGAATGCTTACATGGAAATACAGTAAAAAATGTTAAGGATGTGGAGAAACTGGAAACTTCATACTATGCAAGTAGGAATGTAAAGTGGTACAGTCACATTACTAAATAGTTGGCAATTTCTTTAAAAAGTTAGTTTGTCATATGAACCAACAATATTCAAGAGAAATGAAAACAGATATCTATACAGAGACTACAATGCCAAAGCTCACATTATTCATCACAGGCAAAAAAGGGACCAACCCAGGGTTCAGTGTAGGATGTAGGGCCCTCTTTGTGTCAGAAAGACACCCCCCCTTTTCTCTAAGACCCACCTCTGCCTTGTTGAGACTTCTGAGTGAAAATTAAACAGCCTGACTCAGCCAATGATCATCTGCTGATGGTGACAGAGGACACCACACTGCAGTTCTTCCTGAAGAATTTGCCCACCAATCACAAATGACAGACTTGGGACCCAATCCAAAGTGTCACCACAACTGACCAAAGCACCCTCCTGCCTGACCATTTAAAACTTCCCTAAGCCCTGACCTGTGTATACACCTTGGGACTGTACCTTAATCACATATCCAAATTATGATTTCTATTCTTGAATAAACACCTTGGTTGTAGTACAGTCTGATTATTTTTCAGGTCAACAGTGCAAGTGGGTAAAAGGAAATGCTTTGGGATAATAAAAACATTCTAAAAGTGAACTGTGGGAAATTTCACAAATGTGTAAATTTATTAAAAATTATTTAATTGTACACTAAAATAGGTGAATTTTATGGAATATGAATTATAATATGGAGCTGTTAAAATGTTTGATATAGAATAGATAAACTAAAATAAGAAAACTAAAAGTGACACTCTTCTTATAAGACAAAGAGGTACGTATTTGAATGAAAGCTGAGCAAATTAAAGCTATTTTGCTAATAAATGTATACCTAAGCCTACAGATTTTATTCAGAAAAAGTTAAACATTATCATTTATTACCATCTACTCAAGAAATAACATATTAGAATTTGAAATGTTATCTCCAATTTATTTTATTTAACAATAACAATCAAAGGGATTAAGAGAAGCTCATGAGAGATTACAGTACTATCTAGAAATAAAACTCATAAAAGAATCTTCATATGAAGAGAAGAAGAGATTTGCTGCAAGGGAGCCGAGAATCTAACATCTTTCCTAAGTCCTAAAGCAAATAAAAAAGGTTGAAGATGACGCTTGATTTCCTCTTCAAAATATACAAATAATTGGATGAAGTTTCTAAACATTCTTGCAGGACCATGTACTGAGCTTCTTTAAAAGTACTACACACATTACAATTAAAGCAATAGATCATAGAAATTCTAGATGAATGTGTTTCAAGTTTTCAAAGATATTACACCTAGGGCCTCCCTGGTGGCTCAGAGGTTTAAGTCTCAGCGCTACCAATCTATGGCCAGCCACAGCGGCATAAGTTCGATCCCCGGACAGGCAGAGGACCCATGTGGGGCAGCAGACGTATCCTGTCTTGCTCGCTGTTGCCCCCAGCAGTGTATTTCAGTAGATCTGCAAGTTCTGATCCCCATTCTGTCTCTGGTGAATACTTTTGACTCTCCCCCAAACACTTCTGGCCTACACCACAGTCTTGTATGCCTAAGTAAAAATAAATATTTTAAAAGAAAATAAAATTATACCTAAATGAAGGTAGAGAAGGTAGGAGAGCAGTAAGAAAGAAGGAAATTGATGCTAGGAGACCTGGCTTCTAGACTGGGCAGGGCTATTTTATAGTACACCAACAACTCATTTCACTTCTCTAGGCCTCTGTCATTTTTCTTGATCAAATGTAGTTAAATCCATCTTCACATGATTATTTTGAGGACCAAATCAGTCCTTGGTAGTGAATATGGTATTCTATAAAAACTTAAGAATTATTAGGCAAGATAAGTGGCCAAAATTATTCAAGAAAAATACCCATTAAAGATAGTCACAAGTGAAAATTCACCATATTTAAGACTCTATCATAAGAAATTCCCATATCTACTAAAATATATTTAAATGACATGTATATTTAAATTCCCAATGTATATTTAAATTCCCAAAATATAACTGCTCAATGGCTAGCCAAGATAAAAACAAACAAACAATGTAGCCAAAAGGATAGAGACATTAAAATGAGAAGGAAAATTCTTTGTAACAGAAAGTCAAATAATAGATTTTTTTTTTAAGAAAAGCACTATTTGGCAAACATCACAGTAATAAAATTGTTTCAGGCAAGAATGATTAATGTATACTAAAGAATTTAAAGTTGAGGAGTAACAGAATATATTCCATAGTCTCAAACTATCTCTACATAATTGCAAAGAGAAGAAATTGCACCTTCAGGGTGTAGTAAACTAGCAGACACAGTCATAATCAAATGAACAAATTCACATCACCAGTAACAAAGCAACATCACTATCTCCTGAGCTGCTGAGAGCAACACATCACTTCTGTTGTATTCTGGGGAAAAATTAAAAATAACACTAATCAAGAGGGAAGACTAAACAAACCCAAATTGAGGGAATTGACCAAATGAGTGGCCCATGCGCTTCAATATTATCAATGTCATTTAACACAAAGACAGGCCAAGAGATTGCTCCAAATTAAACAAAACAAGAGATACAGCAGCTGAAGACTAGGCACACTATGTGGGATTTTGTTTTTTAGGTTTATGAATTTATTAACATCATTGCTAATTTTCTTCTTTGACAACTACATCGCCTATGATAAATTCTATAAATCTACCATAACGAAAAAGCACTGCCTTGAAGGGCTTAAACAACAGACATTTATTTCTCATAGTTCTGGAGACTTGAAGTTTACGATTTGGGTGCCAGATCTGGTGAGGGTTCTCACTCTAGGCTAAAAACAGTTCGCATCTGACTACATCTCACAGAGCAGAGATGAAAGGGAAGCCCTCAGGTGTCTCTTTTCATAAGGGAACTAACCCTATCATGAAGGTCTTACTCTAACAACCTTATCTAAACCTAATGACCTCCCAAAGGCCCGATTTCCATCACATTGGGGGTTAGCTCCATCACATTGGGGGTTAGCAATATAGCATGCATTCTGGAGGGACACAATTTAATTCATAGCAGTGTTCTTGTTACAGGTTTATAACAGATATAAAAACAGATGTAGGCAGGGAAGGGAAAGAAAAGAGGGAGAGGGAGAGGGAAAAACAAATATTAGTATTTGTAGATTCCGGGTGAAAGGTGTATGGGAAATCTTTGTACTATTTCAACTTTTCTGTAGTTCGAAATTCTGTCAAGATATTTGACATTATTAACTTCTCTGTACCTCTATATAAGTAGCTGACACCTTCAATTAAAAGTTACTAGAAGGTACGTAAGTTCTCTTGGCAAATATGCAATAATTGGTAATATTTGCCTAGAGAAATCAGACACTTAAGTATATTCCAAAAACATCTTCCAAAGAAACATCTATATTGAAGTTATTTTTTATTTTCTTGTTCTTAAAGTTGTTTTTTTTTCCATGTCCATAAATTTCTTTCAAGAGGGGAAATAGCATATACCATCTGTTTCTAATTTCTCATAATCTCCTATTGTAGATATAAATGTCTTATTGATTAGCACATCTATTTCTCTGTTAGTAATAAAAGGGCAAACTAAATGAGCACAACGCTGCATGGTCTCAGAGAAGAATATTACATTTCACCATTAAAAAAAAAGATACTACAGTTTAGAAAGAGTTCATTACATGTTATGACTATGATTTTTCACTCTCATTTGTTTTCTTTTCTGCCTTTCTCAGTGTGTAGTAAATTAACTTAAAAGCTGCTAGTGAATGTCTACTGAACTGCCTGACCAATGTCTAAGACAGTTAACATTCAAATGTCCTTAATTACACCATACTATTAAATTTACTTCATTAAAAGTCATCTTCATATTGAACTTAACTTTTCTAACTATGAGGACTAGGCTGAAGATGGAAAACATAGACTTATAAACTTATAAACCTAAAGGACATTATTTTTTCAAAAATATAAATAAGTATTACTAAAATGACAGCAGATATTTATAGTATGTGTTCTGTAATAGGGCATTTTGCATGGTAACAGCTACACAGCATTTTATTCTTTAATAAATAAAGTGATTATCAATATAATTAAAATGATTTGTTAAAGAATGCCCAATTTATAAATAAATGGTAGGTCAAGTATTCAAATATTTGTGAAAATATATGTCCAAAGTCCATTATCTTGAACTCTTTTTGCTATGGTGTTTCACAAATCTGTTTGACAGGTGAACATATATTTCACCTTCTGGGGTATTGATTATCCTTGTGTTTTCTCTTCCAGTGGAGTCTGATATTTTTGTAGAGTTCACGTTTCCTAAATCTCATTTCTATCTCTTCTGCTTGAATTACTGCTATATTTTTATCTTCTATTTCACTGGTTCTTTCCTCTGCAAGTTTAAGTCAACTTACTATGCTTTCTGTGTTTGTCTTCATTTCATTCAGCATCCGTGTGTTGTTTTTTTTTTTCATATAGCTTCAATTTCTTTGATAAAGTACTCCTTCTGTTCCTGAATTTTTTTTCTTTTCTGTGATCCTGAAGCTTCTTTTGGGATTTGAGATTCTCAGATTTTATTGAGTTACTTCCCAATAACAATTCTAAAATCTTTGTGTGATATAGGCTCCAATTCTGTGTCTTTCAGATTGCTCTTGAAAATTATTCTTCTCTTTCTGCTTTTATATCTTGTGTTCCCAGTTTCTTTGTTTCTAAGCATGTATGTTGTCTAATTTATGTTTTCCTATTGAGGTGCTATAACTTTAGTTTCATATATTAATATTATTTACCTTAGTGGCAGGTAGAGGAGGGAGGAGAAATGTTTTCAGACCTCAGTCTCAGAGACTGCCTAACCCAGGCAGAGTGTCTTGTACTGCCTATTCTGCCCTTGGGGCCAGATCACACACTGTTTCCTGCACAAAGACCCTGTTTTCAAGTCCCTGCCTCTGTCACTCCCTCCATGGTACGCAACAAATCTCTTTCTCTAAACTGACAACTTCAATTCCCAAGGAGAGGGGTAAGTGACTCAGATGTCTGTACTACTAAGTTAGACTTTCCATGACTCAATAAAAGGTCCCCAGATGCCAGGGTGCATGTAGGTCTGCATTTCCCCATTGCTGTGCCCAACTCCCAGCTTGTCTGACTAGAATATCCACTATACAGGACATGAAACTTTTCACTGCTGCCTGTTCTACCACCACAGTGAGGTAGAGACCACAGAAAATATCTGTGGGTCAGTTCCATGTAGCAGGTAATGAGCTGATAAGATTTACATTGAATAATAGTTAATTTCTGCTTGTGCACAGGGAAGAGGTTTGTTGGCCTTTCTGTTTAGCTATGTTGCGACCTCTATTATTTTTAGAGAATATCTAAGTGGTTATCCCACAAATTGTACAAAGTGGCACTATATCAATATTGTCTATTAATACAGCAGAGATTCTGATTTTGTTAATGAATGTCAAGTTAAAGACTTGATAGCAACCAAGGCAACTAAAGCAATGAAGGGAGATAACTTGTACAGCTTACCATTGTGCATCCTGGTCCATCCATCTCTTTCACAGTCTCTGCCAGAAGATCCATATAAAGTATCAGCCCTGGGACTTGGGGGATCAACCTATAAGGATTCCAAAGTAAAGCATAGCTTAAATATTCTTTCAGTCTCATAGCATTAGAATGCCAACTATAGTATATACCCACATTCATCAGGTTAACATAACAGTGCCTATAAGGTTCGGGCATATTATAAAGTCAGGGATTAGTCAAGTACTTTCCTGTGTTTGTTATAATAGACACTCTCCAAAGAAGATAAACTAATGGCTAACAGGCCCATGAGAAGGTGCTCAGCATTGTTAGTCATTAGGAAGTTGCAAATCAAAGTAACAATGAGATACCATTTCATACTCACCAGCATGACCATCACGAAATGAAAACAAAACAAAATTAAAAATAACACTGTTAATGGAAATGTGGGTGAAGTGGAACCTTTATATGCTGCTGGTGAGAATGAAAAATGGAGCAGTCGCTATGGAAAACAGTTTGGCAGTTCAAAGTTAAACCCAGATATACCATATCGTCCAACAATTCCATAGATAACAACTACAAGTTTAAACAGATATTCAAACTAAAACTTGTGTACAAATGTTCCTAGAAGCATTATTCACATGCATTTGGGGTGATGCAGAAGTCTGGAACTACAGTTGTACGGTAATATGAATGTATTTTATGTCACTGAATTATATACTTTAAAATGATTGAAATAGTAAATGTTGTATTATGTGTATATTGCCAATGTTGGGAAAATATCCTGTTTTGTACAAATGACACAAAAAATGGTTTTTAACTCCTCTAGGATGGTTATGCAGACTAATTGGGAACATGCTTGTTGATGTCTTGAAACTACTACTTCTTTTAGAATACTTTTCATATAATGTACTATAAACTATAATGTCTTCTGAGAAGAGGTAACCTTTTCTAAAATGTATGTATCAAACTAACATTTTGTCAGTCACCAATATATTAAGTGCTTTTAAAATCATAAATGGCTATGGGTAAAAGGGAAAGGCATCTATGTTTACAAACACAATTGGAAAGTCCAGATGTTAAGCAATTTTAAAATTTTAGAGTTATTCATTTTTTTCAGCTCATTGGAAAACTGAGAGGGACATCATTTAAATAAAAATGTAAAATTCTATAAAGCCAACATTACACTAATACCAAAACCAAATAAAGACAACACAAAGAAAGAAAACTATAGGCCAATCTCTCTAATGAACACTGATACGAAAATCCTCAATAAAATCCTAGCCAACAGAATCCAACAATGCATCAAAGAGATAATACATCATGACCAAGTGGGATTCATCCCAGAGGCACAAGGATGGTTCAATATCTGAAAATCAATCAATGTAATCCAACACATCCACAAAAGGAAGGACAAAAACCACATGATCATATCTATCGATGCAGAGAAGGAATTTGACAAAATGCAACATCCATTCATGACGAAGACTCTTGAAACCTTTCGGTTTCAAGAAGGACCTTATCTCAACATGATAAAAGCTATATACGATAAACCCACAGCCAATATTATCATCAATGGTGAAAAACTGAAAGCATTCCCTTTAAGATCAGGAACAAGACAAGGATGCCCACTCTCTCCCCTACTATTCAACATAATACTGGAAGTCCTAGCCAGAGCAATAAGACAGGAAAAGGACATACAAGGCATCCAAATAGGAAAAGAAGAAGTAAAACTATCACTATTCGCAGATGATATGATAATATACCTGGAAAACCCCAAAAGCTCTACAGAATTCCTAATTAAAACAATCAGCCAGTTTAGTAAAGTAGCAGGTTACAAGATCAAAACACAAAAGTCAGTAGCCAGTAGCCTTCCTATATACAAATAACCAATTGGAAGAAGAAGAAATAAAGAAAAATATTCCTTTCACGACTGAGGCCAAAAAAATCAAATATCTAGGAATCAAACTAACAAAAGAAGCAAAAGATCTATATAGAGAAAATTATAAAACACTATTAAAAGAAATAGAAGAAGATATGAAAAATGGAAAGATAGCCCCTGCTCATGGTTAGGAAAAATCAACATTATCAAAATGGCTATCCTTCCAAAAGCAATCTACAGATTCAATGCAATACCAGTAAAAATCTCAGTGAAATTCTTTAAGGAAATAGACGAAATATTGATGAAATTCATATGAAGACACAAAAAAATCCTGATTAGCCAAAGCTCTATTTAAGAAAAAGGAGAATGGGGAATCACACTCCCAGACTTCAAACTCTACTACAAAGCAATAGTAATTAAAACAGCTTGGTACTGGTATAAAGACAGATACACAGACCAATGGAACCATATAGAAAGCACAGAAGTAAAACCACACAAGTATGGACAACTGATCTTCAACATACGAGCAAAGAATCTGCAATGGGACAAAGATAGCTTATTCAATAAATGGTGCTGGCAAAACTGGTCCACCATATGTAAAAAAATAAAATTGGACCACTATCTCACACCATGTACGAAAATCAAATCAAAATGGGTAAAAGACCTAAATGTAAGAAACTATAGAATATATAGAGGAAAACATAGGTAAAACACTGAAAGACATACATCTCAACAGTGCCTTCGAGGTGGCAGTCCCCAAAGCAATAAAAATGAGAGCGAAGATAAACAGGTGGGACCACATCAAGATAAAAAGCTTCTGTACAGCAAAGGAAACGTTAAAAAGAACAAAAAGAAACTCCACTGAATGGGAAAAAATCTTTGCACTCCACACAACAGACAAGGGTCTGATCACAAAGATATACAAAGAACTCATAAGACTCAAGAAAATCAAAGCAAACAACCCAATCAAAAAAATGGGCAGAAGAACTTAAAAGTGACTTCACCAAAGAGGATATACAAATGGCCAACAGGCATATGAAAAAATGCTCAAAATCTCTCATAATCAGGGAAATGCAAATTAAAACCACAATGAGGTACCACCTTACACCGGTAAGAATGGCATATATAAAAAAACCAACAACAACAAATGCTGGCAAGGATGTGGAGAAAAAGGTACCCTAGTACACTGCTGGTGGGAATGCAAGTTAATCCAACCACTATGGAAGGCCATAAGGAGGTTCCTCAGTCTACTAGAGATGAAACTACCTTATGATCCGTCAATCCCACTCCTAGACATCTACCCAAAGGACACAAAAACACCAATCCAAAAGAGCACCTGTTCCCCTATGTTTATTGCAGCACTATTTATAATTTGGTAAGACCTGGAAACAACCCAAATGCCCAAAAGTAGATGACTGGATCAAGAAGATGTGGTACATATACACAATGGAATACTATTCAGCAATCAAAAATGATAAACTAGGGCCATTTATAGAAACATGGATGGAGCTAGAGGGAGTTATACTCAGTGAAACAAGTCAGAAGGCAAGAGAAAAATATCGGATGGCTTCACTTTTAGGAGGAATGTGAAAGAACAACAACCAAAACAAAAAATAAAAAGAAAACAAAACAAACAAACAAACAACAACAAGAGAAAGCTAAAGGAAATGGGCAATCATAACCAAAAACAAACAAACAAACAAGTAAAAATTCAACAAGATCAAAAGGTCAAAGATAAACCCAAGGGATCACAGGGGTAGGCGGAGGGAGGGCAAAGACGGGGATGAGGGTATAAAGAGCACAAGGGAATGAGGTGATGGTGCACGGGTGAAATGGTGGTGGGAACCCCCTGGGCACTACAAATGATGTCAAATACAATCAAATCTAATAAAAAAAAGTCAAACTTTATATCAAGCAGTGCATTTTGAACATTGATTTGAAAGTTATTCCATTTTTAATCTATTTTGATCAGTGATGTGAAAAAGATACAATAAACATTTTTTTTAAAGATTTATTTATTCATATAAGAACTGAGGTACAGGCCATAAGTGCAGGGGGTGATAGGGTCCACCAGAGACAGAGTGGGGAGCAGAACAGGCAGACGGACCGAAACACACTGCTGAGGGCAGCAGCGGGCACAGCAGGAGAGGTCTGCTGCTCCATGTGGGTCCCCTCCCTGGCCAGTGGCAGGGATCGAACTCGTGCTGCAGTGGCTGCGTTTTGCTTCATAGTGCATTTCTTAACCCGCTGCGCCACCAGAGGAGGGCCCACAATAAACATCTTAAGAGCAATTATTTCCCTAAACAATTTTATATAGCTAATCCCTCCTAAATACTCCCACCTACATTTGTAAATAGACACTAATTAAAATGTTACTACTCCTTCTTCAGTTTAGAATTTAGTACATTCTTTATTTTTAGTGAGTTTGTAATTGTGGGCAGACATAAAATTAAAGGTATTCTTAAACTCCCATAAGACCAGGAATAAAAATGTGATCAGAACCAACAAATTATATAGAAATAAGATAAATGCAATCACAATACTCTTAATAAAATATTTAAAATTACCTATTAAATTATAAATTTCCTGATACAATTTTTAAAAATCTATTAATTTAGGCTAAATGAATGAATGATTTGCTTAGTTGTGTAAGGTGCATCTACATTTCTAAAAATATATCAAACAGAAAATGTGAACATTCTGATGGTATACGTTCAGAGTGCTTTAGACTCGAGATATATTTACATGTTTACATTTATATTTACATTTTAGAGTTTGGAAATAATTAGAGACATCAAAATCAGAAATAGATTTATGTTGATATACCAAGTTATTTTGCTTTAATGGAACTTGAAACTTAAATTTTAATATTTTTATACATACTTATCAATAATATTAATTTTCAAACTTTTGCTTTTAAGATGAAAATTCACAAAACCATAGAGATTTTGAAGAAGTTCTACATTTACTATTCTGATTATAGGCCCTTAAAATTAGTCAGAATATGATTATCATCTTGGACAGAAGCACAAAACTTAAACCATATCAAGAACAGGTATCTGAACAGAAAGCATAAAACTAAGCTACCCTTAAGCTAACGCTCTTCTCTTTCAAAAGCCTTCCCATTCCCATCAAATAATGATGTGCTTCAAGAATCCATCACATAAGATTTACCCAAGGTACATAATTTCAAAGGAAACTTTGAAATTTCCATTACGATTTTTAAAAAGGGTCGGGGGAAGGGATCTTACTTTTCATAAAGAAAACTTGGTCCTCTAAAAAAATCATACCCTGTATTTTAGTACTAAAGTCAATTATATATAAATTTAATTTGTAGTTATGCTGTCCACTGTATAAGAAGGAATGATATGGGTACTTAGGGGACTTAACACAGCATTCATAATGAAGCTTGATTTGTATCAAGTTTAAAGACTAAAAAAAAAAAATGCACTTTTATGCTAAGTTGATTTTCCATTTTAGATTGCCAAGTGAAAATTAAAGACAATTACATAAACTAAAAGTTGAAAAGTTTCAAAGGTTTTTTAGTGAAAGAACATATTAGGTCAACTTCAGATGAAAATGTTTCAGAGAATACATACATGTCTAATCACAAATGGAGGTTTATCTGTTTCCTTTTTGAATTCATAGGGTCCCAGGTTTAAATGGGCCAGCCGCCGCCTAGTGTCTTCCGATAGTTCACACATGCGTCTTTTTGTGTAGGGAGATGGAGAATGTGATTTTGAAGAAATTGTAGGCTGTTCGTAGTTTTTTGCATTTATGCAGTATTTATTTCTTTCAGGTGACTTGGATTTTTTCTTTTGAGTTCTCGATGTTCTGCTTTGCAGTCTGCTGTGTGGTTTTTCAATTGGAGCCGTATGGTAAATAAATTTATCCTAAAGATAAAAAGTAAAAATTAACTTGGGCAGAAAAATTTTAAAAAATAAATTAAGGTACATAAAACCTATCAACAAAGTCAATAAAAATATTCTTTTCTATCTGTGTATATCCCAGTGGGAATTCAAATTTGTATTTTCATAGATAACTCTTGATTTGGTAGTTAATAAAGTATATGGCACAAAACTTTTCAAGTCTAACAAGTTTTTTATGGAAATTGAAGTCCAATATTTGATAATAATTTGAAAAATATAAGAAGCAAACTCAGAAATGGTTTCAGTCTACTAAATCTTAATGCAAACATTGACTTATCAATTATAATTAAGTACCCCCCAAAATAACTGGCTACATAATTTAAGAAGGCTTTGGTAATGCTACAAATACACATCTGTCTAGTAAGCTGCTGATACAATGTTTAGGAAGAAAATTATTAAAATACATCTGATTCACACTTCTATGATTACATGCATACAATGTGAAAATCTGAAAACCAATTTTATATATATTTTCATGCGAGTGCATTGCTTGGATTATACAAGGTGTTGAGAATTTTTAACATCTCTTCCAAACTATAGCTTCACCAACACAATAACAGATAATCCTACCCTTTTAATTTTTGTTCCAAACTTTTAATAAAAATGCATAAAAGATTTATTATAAACCTTAATGACTCAGTACTCTTTGTGGTGACACTATTAAGCCATCTAAAATTTTTCAGAGTGTATCGCTTAACCCACTGCACCACCAGGGAGGCCCCCCATCTAAAATTTTTAAAAGATTGAATATATCTAATTTTTTGGCATTGCTAACATTTTATTAAATAGACTGCCTTATAAATGCCTTAGAATTTGGACTACAAGTGAATATTAACATATTAAGTATATTAATATAATAAAACATCTAGAATTATAAAATTGATAATATTAGGAAATATAGACAATTAAGAATTCTTGAATGTTTTCCTAACTTTAACCTTTTAACAAAACCATCAGTCCTACCTCCCTCTCTACATTCTCAGCCTCTTCTCCATATCCTAAGGGTACTGATTTGAAGTAATTAAAACACAGATATGAAATAGAAAGAAAGGGTAAATATTTCTTTAAAGTAGATAAACAGGGAATTAGAAAATTAAGTCTCTGAGTTTCAGATAGATTAATAACACCTAATTATTTCATAATCTTTTTTTCCTCTACAGTTTTTGATACATTCCTGGATCTTTTCCCACCTTTGTACAATGACTTCAAATATTCAGAATGTTTCCTTGTCCCATTTAATCCAACTTTATGACATCACACTGGTTCACAGAAGCAGGAATGTTAGCACATGAAAGAACCTTTGAGGTTAATAAAATGTTTAAGGAAATCTTTCCTTGACCTTGGACTCGGACTTTCTATTTTCTCAACTTTCTCTTTTCCTACTTTATCCTAAAGTTCATCATCATAGAGATTCACTGCACTCGAAAACTTGAAAATGTCTTGCTTACCAAAACATCTTTTCTTCAACCTACGTCTTTCATTCTTAGTGAATCTGTTACTTGCCCTTTTCACTTCTGCTGTGCTTCGATCTCTTTTCCCTAGATTTTAACACATCTTACTTCCAGACCCAGATAAACCCACAAACATCTATTTGCAACAATGCTGTAATGTTCCTTTATACCCACTTCTGTTGATATCAAATCTAAAGGAATGGATCTCCTTTAGTTTTCAATGCTGAGCACTACCAGAGGAAGTTATAAACTGTGCTGTAGCTACTGTAACTATATGCTGTCTAACTCTACTCAACCCATAGTATGTCACAGAATGCCCCACAAAACTTTAAATAATGACTCTTTTTATACTGTTGACAAAATGGCTCCCACTGTTGACCGACAGGACAGCAGCACACAACAAGAGGAGACTTAACAGTGCTTATCTCCTTACTCCTGAAAACATTCCAGCTACCAGGTGGGTGAGTACAAGTTAACCGGCTAGATGATGAGTCCCATGGCTATTATGACAGCTGAACTCAAGTCAATCACCAAAACACTGGCCAACTGCCAGATACTGAGTGGGGCCATCTGGGTCATTCAGTCCTCCCCTAGCCAGTCCAGACCAAAAGAATCACTCAGCTAACCCACACATCTGTACAAAATGTTCTGCTTTAAGCCATAATGCCATTTTTAAAGTTCATTTCACCTCAAAAGTTATCACCTATAGCAGATTAATAAATTTATATTAATAAAGCTACTATCAGTTTTTAATTATTTAACAAGTTCTACATTGCAAAAGGTAAAAGGAATAAGAAAACTGGCTTTCTCCCAGATGTTCACTTAAAATTCATTGAATCTTTTCAGTCTGTTCAATAATTGACAAAACATCTAATTTGAAAATAATGTGCCAAAAGGAATAAGGATCATTACAAGCATTTGTAAACTTAAATTTTACAGTTTGTTTCACTTATCCGTTAAAAACCAAAATGATTATCTTATTTTCACATTTGAAACTGGAAGGAAGTGCTACCTTATAGGTATTAAATTTTTAATTATAACTAATCACTTGGAAAGAAAATGGATTTATCACATTCTCAAATAAGAGCAAATATGATTCAAATTCTGGCTGTTAATATTCCGATTCAGCATCTCTATGTGACTACCCAATGATACTATGTATTTTAACTATTGGTTTCTACATCTCTCCCAGTTACCGTAATTAAAAAATAACAAGCTAGTAATAGCCACTGGAGTCATAAATTATATATCATGTGTCAAGCATATGTTCAAGTTCCACAGAACTTGGACCCAGGTCTGTTTGACTCTAAATCATATTCTTAACACTGTTTGACACCAAAGCTTTTTCCACATCTGCATTCAATAAAAACAAATGTAAAACAATGAAATAGAAAGCCAAAAACAGAAATGGAAGAGTTTCTCCAAAACTGTATCCAGGAAGTGTTAGTTCATAAACTGAGTGAAACAAGTGGGGTGACAGTTTCTCATGTAGGAAGGGCTCACCCACCAAGGTGTACACGGAGAATATGCACACTTTCTTGTGTATATCTATAGTTTAGGGGGAAAAAAGAGACATTTCTACCCATAAAATAGAAGGACATACCCCTCTATAGTGAAGAAAACACTGTGTACTGGTAGAGTATTTTTAACAATTTACAAATATGCTTATCTCGAAAACCAGTCATAACAGGGCTGTGCTTTTGGCAAATATACAGTATTCTAGTAGCTGTGCTTCAGCTTGCATTTAGAAAATAAATAATTACAACCAAACTCTGGAATAAAAAATTAAATTAAAGTGATCCCCTTGATACTTTTATAACTGTGTTTTATCTTCATTACCTTAGGTCATAGTTATCAGCAGCAGCAAATGTGCTCTAAAACCAAATTAATGCAGTAAATTAGCATCTCACTCTTTCCATGATAGGTCCAGACCTGCTCTGCTTTCGTCCTTTGGGATATTTATTGGCTCTTCGTCATAGGCTGGCCATTGTTACCTGGTCATAATGTAAGTGATGCCTACAGGTTACTAGCTAACCTGTGGGGAAGGCAGCAAGGGCACCTGGTAATTCAGTGAGTTAGAATGGAGTGTTAGATCCCAGTATCTCAGTTTACGGTACCAAAGGCAGTTTTCACAAACACAAATTGCACTTAGACTGGAATGCCTAAGCTTCCCTTTTTCTGATAGAAACAGTATGACCAACAAGCTGAACAAAAGTCCTTTAAGGAATTAAGAGACACAGAAACCACACCTATTACACACCAATATCCTAGCCTGTGACCCTCTGGTCACATTTGCAGAAAGAGTATCTTCTGAACAGCAAACTATAACTTCCATAAAGATTTATAGAAATTTCCATTCTAGTCTTCTGTAGGAATTTTTAATCACAACCTCTTTCTGGCAGTTTTGCATTAAAAGAAGAAAGAGAAAAAAACCCATGAAATTAAAAAGAAAATCACAGCACCATCTATCAGGGGCACTAAACTTCTCACTCTCACATGTAAAAATGTCTATGATAATGTTTTACTTAAACTAAAGATTGGAGGGAAGAAAAGTGCAATCAAAATGAAAGAAGAATGCTTGTCAGATGTCCATAACTATGAACAAATAAATTAAACCATTAAGTACTTTAAAATACTTTCAATAAAAGATTTTGACCTGAGTGCGGCATTTCCTTGAACTTATCAGACATTCGGTAATCACTGAGGTTGTAGAAAATTCCAGCTTTGGAGCAATTCCCTGGGGGAAGGGAAGAGATTTATCAGACACTTCAATTAAAAAAGAAAGATGATTATTAATAGTGAAAATATGACCCAAGATAACATTCACCAGGTTAGCCTCAGCTGATTCATGTTAGTTTGAATTTCTTAGTAAAGACAAGAGAGCATAGTAATGCAAAAGTTAAGAACAATTTCATGTCAGATGATTCATTTACTAGTAACTATGTTACTTTTCAAAAAAAGATTTATTTATGCATACAAGAACTGGGGTATAGGCCAGAGGTGTGGGGGGTGGGTAAGAAGAGTCACCAGAGACAGAGTGGGGAGCAGAACAGGTGGATCTACTGAAACACACTGCTGAGGGGAGCAACGAGTGAGACAGGAGAGGTCTGCAGTGCCATGTGGGTCACCTCCCTGGCCAGGGATTGAACTCGTGCTGCAGTGGCTGCAGATAGCTTCATAGTGCCGCAACTTAACTCCTTTTGCCACAAGGAAGGGTTATTGACTATATTACTTTAATGGAATAATTAATATTTTTTCATTACCAAGTATTTATTTCCCTGTCAAATATTTTTAAGCTAAGATAAAACATTCAAGTCATAAATATATGAAAATTCTTAATGGATTTCAGTTATTTACACTTCTAGAAATTAAGACCATCAAAATGTTTCTGAACTCAATTTTAACAGGGAGGGAGGGAGGTTTCCCCACACCAGTAAGCAAAGCTCTGGCTAGCATCTGGGACACTGAGTTATAGAATTCAACTCACTCTACCTACCTGGAGATATCAGATCCCTCCCTTTAGGATTCAATCCTGTAAAGCTACCCTCCCCCAACTTCAGATGCCAGTCGGAAGTTCCAAGTGGCAACAGGTTGCTTGGTTGGTCAAGACAAACTTCTTGGGTTGGATTAATCTGCTAGGTTAAAAAGGGAAGCCTTTTACTTACTAAATCTAACTCATGTGTTAATTATAAAAGTATAAATCAGGAGTAGTCAGATAGAAAACATGCATGGGGGAAGGGCACAGAGCTCCCATGCCCTTTCCAAATTTGTACATTTCTCCCCAAATTTCTATGGGGTCATCAACAAAGAAGCTCTCCAAACCCAGTCCTTTGGGTTTTTATGAAGGTTTCAGGATATATGGATGATTAAATCATCAGCTGTTGGTGACTGATTCAACTGCAGAAATCAGGGAATAGGGCTGAAAGTTCCAATCTTCTATTCTTGTTTGGTTCCCCTGACAACCAACCCCCATTCTTAGGAGCAGTCCAAAAATCACCTCATTAACATAAACCAAATTGTGGTAGATTAGGGTCTTTGTATCTCCCAAGTGATTTCAGGAACTAAGGATAGGAGACTAAATACTGTAACAAAAGATGCTCCCATTGTTCTAACCTATTACTCCAGAAGTTCCAAGGGTTTGGGGAACTATGAACCAGGAGTCATGGCTGAATACCTAGTAGAAAAAAATATTTTGGTCATCTGAGTGACCGAAAGTATATTTCTTAACAATCATAATATTATATTGTAACTATAAGAAGTACTTTGGATAGTCTCCTCATATTACATTAAAAAAAAAATCAAAGGCATTGAGAACTATGTGTTGGTTTCTGACAGTTATCCTGTGTGACAGATTGGTTCAGAAAAACAGAAAGCACTTACTCTAAGGCCAGAAATCCTCCTCATGGTAACCTGACGGTTTGAATCATGGTGTCCAGAAATTTGGTTTGGACCCGGGAACATGAAATCTCGCGTATTTTCATCGTATGTAGACAGTGTTTCTCCCACTACAAGAAAGACAGCCTGATTCAAATTAACAAAATATTCTATTTGGAAACAAAATCATCAAGTACACTATAGATATGCCTGATGCCTTACTGAAATACCTGCTTCAGGATCATGTTTTTTTTTATTTTTTTCTATAAAAGGAGAATTAAAATAAAGTTATGTTAAATGGATTAGCACATTTCCTCATTCAGAAATGTAATATATGTTACAAATTCCACCCCCTTTTATGAAAGGGATATTTATGTCAACTTAGTGAATACCTGTGACTCTGTAGAAAAAAAATCTGTCCTTTTAATAATGTATCAAGTAGGTGTGATAGTTATGCATCTAAACCTTATCATCTTACAATTTTTTTTCTATCTTCCATTCTTTTCCACCTGCCATTTATAAGCTATTAGGTTACATGTTGCAAAAATATGTAGACATTTCTAGAATTTGTGGTTACCTGAGTTAATATATAGGTATAATATTAAAATGCTTTCAGATGACTAGCTTTTCACAAAGTATAGTTCTCTGTTTTTCATACAAAGACCTGATTAAGACAGATGTTTTATATCACCATAGAAATCAATAACAGAAATTAAACTAGCCTCTGTATCTTAACTCTCCCTATCCTGGGATCAATGATGTTGCTGATAGGTAAGGCTTTATTCCCCTCCATGTCCAACAGCAGGCAACACACAAAACAAAGACAAATACCAAAAAAAGCACATAGTTTTAGAAAAATCACAAAGACATTTTTAAAAAAGCAATCTTTACAAATATCGCAAAATATGCTAGGAAGATATCAGCTTATATTCCACTTTTGGTGTTTCTTTCAATTATTTATTCAACTGTAAAGTAACATGTTCAAATATAATCTATGTCCATTTTTCTGTATATAATATTTTGTTTTATTGATATTTTACACATAGTGAACCAACACTAGAAACTTACCATTGTTCT
The DNA here is from genome assembly GCA_019455555.1 of Galemys pyrenaicus. Taxonomy (NCBI): domain Eukaryota; kingdom Metazoa; phylum Chordata; class Mammalia; order Eulipotyphla; family Talpidae; genus Galemys; species Galemys pyrenaicus. The sequence continues at coordinate 695,777 of JAGFMF010012261.1, read as the reverse complement.
TAATTTGGGGAGAAAGGAAAAAAAGACATTTTAAAAGGGATCTCATTGAAAGGGGCTCATATATCAATTAGCTTATCAAAAGATTATACAGTACCTGGTGGAACTAGTTGAATCAACTCAAATAATGCCGTATCATCTGAAAATTTAAAGGAAAAGAAATCCATAAATAAATTGTAAACAGATATCAATAACTTTATCATATAAGAATCTAAGTCTAAGACGAATTGCTGGGTAAACTATATATCTATATATTTTCATACACTGTGTATGTGGATATTTTAGTGTGTCTCTTATGGCTTTACTAATCTATAGTCCTTCAATCTCTCTGTTTTTTTCTTGACTTTTAAGATTTACTTTTGTAAAAAAAAGTTTTAGATTTTCAACAAAATTCTTTTCCATAGGGAAGGAAAGAAAATGTCTAAAATTAAATATGTGTTAAATACAATGTAAGCATATTAGAGATTTGGAGGTGAGTAGAGATTACACTTTTTTTTTAATGAAAAGTAGTTCCCGGGGCCTCCCTGGTGGCGCAGTGGGTTAAGCAATGCACTCTGAAGCAAACCGCAGCCACTGCAGCACGAGTTCGGTCCCTGCTGCCGGCCAGGGAGGGGACCCACATGGTGTGGCAGACCTCTCCTGCTGTGCCCGCTGCTCCCCTCAGCAGTGTACTTCTGTTGATCTGCCTGTACTGCTCCCAGCTCTCTGTGGTGAATCCTCTCACCCCCCCCATACCTCTGCCCTGTACCCCAGTGCTTGTATGCATAAATAAATAAATCTTTAAAAAAAAAAAGAAAAGTAGTTCCCATGGGAGTTGGAAATGTAGGGGGAGAGGAAGTTACTAATTAAAAGTTTCAATATAAGTTAGAACCAAATTTAAAAAAGACAAAACTCCAATATTTGCAAATATGAACTTATGTATATATGTATCTATGTGCATGTATGTTATATGTGTGTCTATATGTATGTATGTATGTGTATAGCCTGAGAGCAAGTCTTACAGAATAATAAAAGTATTATTATGAAATGCAAAATAGTCATTTCATGAAGAAAAGTGAAAAGTTAAATATAAAGTCAAAAAAGGAAGAAGCCCTTTTATAAGGAATCTAAGTAAAAAGGAAAGTGCCTTGCCCTGACCAAACTCCTCTGGCAAGGGCCAAACATAAGCAGAATATAACCAATAAAATATTCATCAATATATTACATTGGTATATAGTGTTTCCAGGTATCATTACAATTTGCATTAAAGAAAAATAAATGCATATGTTAATAAAATATATGATCAAATACAATTTGTGGGTTTTTTTTTAAAGATTTATTTATTTATGCATGCAAGAGCTGGGGAAAAGGCCAGAAGTGTGGGGGTTGACATTATTCACCAGAGATGGAGCAGGGAGCAGAGCAGGAGAATCCACTGAAACACACTGCTGAGGGGAACAGTGGGCGAGGCAGGACAGGTCTGCTGTGCCACGTGGGTCCCCTCCCTGGCCGGGGATCGAACTCCTGCTGCAGTAGTTATGGATGCTTCATAGTGTGGTGATTAATCCCTTGCGCCACCAGGGAAACCCAAATAAAATTTGTTTTTAAGTCCAATATGTTTGCTAAAGTTGTCAATGGTCTCCAAAAGACCAAGGATCTCAGAGGAAATATATAGTTCAAAGGACTTAAAGTAAAAAATGTAAAATTTATGTCAACACATTGTAAAACTTCTGATTTTATCATAACACAACCAAGAATGGCCACATAGAATGAAGTAACAAACAATACAGGTCAACATTGCTACTAAAACTTTCCAGTTGTAAAGAAATGGTTGAGAAGTCAATACTTGGGTTTGTTTAGTACCTATTTTATCATAAAAACATAGGTTAACCATTACTTCCTATACACAACTTTATATTCCTTTATATTTAAAATACTTAATATATTTAAAATATCTTGGCAAAAAATTTAAATAAGACCTTAAATATTAAAGGCAAAAATTTTTATTAAAATTTAATGGAGCTGGGCCTCCCTGGTGGCGCAGTGGGTTAAGCAACACACTATGAAGCAGACTGCAGTCACTGCAGCACGAGTTCGATCCCTGCTGCCGGCCAAGGAAGTGATCCACATGGCGTGGCAGACCTCTCCTGCCTTGCCTGCTGCTGCCCTCGGCAGTGTATTTCTGTTGATCTGCTATTCTGTTCCCCACTGTCTCTGGTGAATCCTCTCACTTCCCCCCACCTCTGGCCTGTACCCCAGTTCTTGTATGCATAAATAAATAAATCTTTAAAAAAAAATTTAATGGAGCTGAACACTGAACAGTAAGTTAATGTATATAACCATCTGCTGAAATATATAGTATAATCAACTTCATTTTACAATTATTCTAAGTTTTATCAGTAAATAATGGCAATTTTCCTCATTTCTCTGTAAAAGTTCTCATCTTTACATGTACGTTCAGTGTAAGCTACAAAGTAAACATACTACAATACTCTAGAAATCCTAGTCACACATATAGCAAATCAAAAGCTATGGTAAATGCTTGAAGGGAGAGTGCCAGAATGCTATTAACCCTCAGTACCAGCAAGAACAATTGCTACAATAATTTTCTCTAAATTCCTACTTACTTGCCCTAACAACAAAGGTGAATTGGTTGGAATCTATTTGGCATGTGGATTTCAAATATAAATCCCAGTTGTACAAGTTCTCCTGAGGATTGAGGCCAGGATACTCTCATTCCTACATTTTGAAGGATTTATTCTCAGACTCCAAATATTCACTTGAAAGCATTTTCAATACCCCAAATGCCATATCAGCACTAATTCCCAGAAGCTGAGAAGCAGGGGCTCTAATAAAAATAGTATTTTTCCCTACAGGCAAGAGAAAGCAAAAGGGACACCTAGTAATCTACTACAATAAAATATCATATTTTGTCTTTATCCAAATATTGCAGAGAATGAGGCCAGAACAGTTATTATAATTTTTCAAATCCAAAATAAATTTCCTAATCAAAGGATTGTAACACTACCAACAGGTATATCTCCACAGAATAGTTCCAAAAGTCATGAAACAGTAATGAGGCACAGTTATGTAATACATTTATGATATTTCCTTTAAGTCCCGGGATATAAAATAAATGGTATGTACCTGGTATTGCCTTATGTAGAAGAGATAGAACAGGAGCTAAGCAGAAAAAGTCTCTGCTCTTATAAAATGGTCATTCTAAAGAACACAGGGACCGAGGTGATGGTGCACTGGTGAAATGGTGAAATTGATTTTTAAAAATGGTCATTCTTAGTAATATATCAGTGTTAAGAAAAAACCAGGGAGCTCATCCATCCACATTTTCCTTAGCTTTATACTTGTACGACCACTTCTTGATGAAGTATTAAAAGCATACTCCTTTTACTTTCAAAATATCCTGGTAGAGAAGACGTGACTTGAAAGTTGGGTAGAGAGCAATTTAGCTATTGACCAAAAGGGGGTGCTATTTTAGATACTACATTGGTAAGAAAAGGCATCATAGATTTTCTTAGTGAGTAGAAAGAAATGAGGGAACAAGTATCTGTAGGAAGACTTTTTCAAGCAGTATACTATGGTCGTATACTGTGAAAGAGAAAAGCGACTGTAGAAAGGCATCTGTAAAGCCTTTAGAGAGAAAGAATAAAAATCCAGTTCCAATAGTGAAGTCTGTGTATTAGAAAACTTTTCATTCTCTTTCTTGCCTAAGATGGTTCCCAAGGGATAGCTTTAGCTAGAACTAATTACACTCTGGTAGATTCCAGGATTAAAACCATTTCCTACATTTCTCTAGGAATGTAAAATTGCCCTATTAGGACTTCTAATAGCATTGGCACTTAATATCACTTTATATATCATAAATATATATTTCCCCAGAGTCTTAGGTGATTCTGGGCTTGTGGAGTTTCCTTAAAATTGCAGATATAGCAAAAAAATGGAACTGGTAGTTTCCCTAATAAAAACAATAGTAATAATAACGCCACCATCGATAATAATTATCAAGGGATATTTTAAATGTTTATTCTGTACCAGGGACTGTCATAAATACATTATCTCAGCGATCTGACCATTTATCAAACTACCCAGTTAAAGGAGAGGTCCTTTAGCATTTGTACCATGCTCAAATTGTTTTTAGATAATATATTTCAATGAATGAAATTTGGGTTTTAGACAGAAAGACAAGCATACATTATTTTTATATGTTACACAAAGGGAAATAATAAATGTGACTCACAGTTCCAGTCGTATACTAGAATGAGTAAATAGAAATTCTTTTGGTACAAATTTTCCTTACATAAAATACTACTTTCTGCTTCTACTGGCATAAAGTCTGTTATTCATTTGGACTGTTTTATCTTTTACTTCAAGGGACTTGTTTCTACCACATCTACTATCACTATGTTTAACTTAAAAGGCTCGGCACTGTGGAAACTCACTAAAGGGACATCCATCACCTGTCTCCACAACACTCGGTCCCCTCCTCCCCCCTCCATTTAAAATCTCACTGTAACTCAGGTTACATCTCAGCTCTACGAAGCTATCTGCAGCCACTGCAGAACAGGCCAGGAGCTAACACATATGACTCAGCAGACCTCTCCTGTCTCATCCGCTGCTCCCCTCAGCAGTGTACTTCAGTAGATCCACTTGTTCTGTGTTCCCCAGTCTCTTTTTGGTGAGTCCTCTCACCCTCCCCCCCACCCCGCACCTCTGGCCTACACCTCAGTTCTTGTATGCATAAATAAATAAGTCTTTAAAGAAATAAAGTCCACATGGTTTTTAGAAAGTGGGTACATAGACTGCCTGAACCGAAAGTAAGACAAGTCCGAGCTGAGCCAGCGGCATATTACATGCCCCTTCCGACTGTGACTAGAGTAAACCCAAAGGCTTTATGGAATAGAGAACTCTTATTTTTAAGAATATGGCTGAAAGATGTGATGACTAAACTGCTACAGTTTACTACCATAAGTTAGGCTAAGATTCAAGAAGACAGAACTCCCAGTGCTGCTAGGTAGCCTATCTGCTACGAAGAGTACAATACCCGCCTGTAACTCGCCTTCACAGGCCAGCTGTGATCTCTCATTAAGCACCAGGGGGAAAAAGCGCTGCCCTTAGAACGTGCTGAGCACAGAGACAGACTGAGCAGAAGCTACTGGTAAAACTCTGCCAGTGGAATCAGCCCTCAGGTCAGAGTAGTCTCAGATGGCTCCCTCGCCTCAAACAGCACTAACCCCAGGGAAGCTTGTGGCCTGGATACTACAGCACCAACCTCTTTACTTCCTCCCTCTTTTGGCCATACCCTTTAGGTCAGGTTCTTGGGTCATCACCCCACAGTGTCATCTAAGCACCAGGCCTCCTGAATGTTGAAGCAATTTCATCCAATGCTGTGTGTGTGTGTGTGTATGTGTGTATGTACACACAAAGTCTCACATCCCAACAAAGCCAATACCCCAGGCATGTGCCTTTAATTCTAACACAAGACAGTTATGTGAGGACAGGAAAAGAAAACCTTTTTGTATATTATACAGAAATATGTGGAGAATTACCAAACAGAGCAAGGGAACAGAGCAGCCCCAGTGGATGGATCAAGACGTAACTCTGGGAAAATAATCTTAAGACTTCAAAACAACAGTCTAAATAAAGGCTTATGAAATTAGGACAACAGTGGATGAATAAAATGAGAACTAAAATAAAGAGAAAACATACAAGTGTTCCAAATAGAAATCATAGAGCTAAAAAACACAATAGTTGAAATAAAAGAGACAACAGAGGGGTTTAAGAGTGGACCAGATGAAGTAGAGAATTGAAAAGTAGAGTAGTGGAAAACATCCAAAAATAAAAAGAATTTTCAAAATGAAGACAACGAAAGAAGCAACCATTACTCTTAGGATTCAGATAGAACACCCAAGCTCTCCTACTCAGTGCTTAGATCAAGAACTTGTGAGAGAGGGTACAGTCTTGGCTCCCTGAAAGCGAGAAGGCTGCTCTATGCCATACCTAAAGAATTTACCAGAAATTTGCCTTAAGGAATTTGAATCATCCTTCTAGGGTGTACCAGAGAGGCTAATCAAAGGGAGGTGTCTCAGCAGAAGCACTTCACATTAAAACTACCCAAAGAGAAACAGTTAAGGGAAGCTGTTGTTGGCTACCATGTGCTCTGGGCACCAGAGAAGCTGAAAGGGCTGCAGAAGTTTGGTGCTGGGACAAGCCAGGCACAATGAGGCACCTGCCAAGCAAGCACACTAGCACCTGGAAGCAAAACCTCTCCATCTGCAATGTTACTTCTACTCTACCGCACTAAGCTTCCATGCCAAGTGAGAAGAAAAAATATTTAAAGGGCCCAAAATAATTTCCACATAGCAGGCAAGAAGAATGAATTTGGACCTGAGGGACAATAAATAAATAACCAGCACATTATATGAAGCAAATGGATATAAATTAAGAAACAGAAAATTCAATAATTATAGTTCGACATTCAAATGCCCCTTTCTAAGTTATTATTGCCCCTTTTTAGTTGTTATTGATAAAACAACTCGACTTCTCCTACCAAGAAATAAAATCAGCAAGAATACAAAACAATAGACCTTAGGTCATAAAAAGTTTTAATAAATGCAAAAGGATCGATAGTCAATGAATCACGTTATCTTACTCCAACACAATTAGATTAAAAATCTGGCCTCTCTGGTGATGCAGAGGTTAAGTGTCAGCATTATGAAGCTATCTGCAGCCACTGTAGCACGAGTTCAATCCCCGGCCAGGGAACTGACCCACATGGCGCAGCAGACCTCACCTGCCTCGCCCGCTGCTCCCCTCAGCAGTGTGTTTCAGTAGATCTGCCTGTTCTGCTCCCCACTCTGTTTCTGGTGACTTCTCTTACGCCCACCCCTTATACCTCTGGCCTGTACCCCAGTTCTTGTATGCATAAATAAGTGAAATAAATCTTTTAAAAAAATACATTGAAGGTCAATATTATACAAAATATATAGGCAATTCCAAAATATCTGGAAATAAAAGAACATATCTCAAAAGAACTCAATGATCAAATAAAAATATTACACACAAAAAGATTAGACAATATTTTGAAATTGATGGAAACAAAAATCAACATCAAATTTAATACAGCAAATCAGTGTGTAGAGAAAAATGTATAGCTTTAAATGTTCTTATTAGGAAGGCAGACATAGCAAAAATTAAAAGAACAAATCATGCACCAACTAGGAAGATGAATGGCATAATAAAGATCAAAATGAAAATAACATAAAAAGAGATTTGATGGCTTATGAATGCAGTTCTCCAAAATTTATCTCTATTTAACATATTTCTAGCAACACTATTCCTATTCAATACTTCTTATCAAATTCCCAGCTAGCTCTTATGCAGAAGTTGGCAAGGTCTCTAAGATTTATATGGAGTGAAAAGAACCTGAAAATATCAAAAACAAAGTTGAAAGACTTAACAACCTGATTTGAAAATTCACTACAAAGTTTCAGGAATCTAGACAGTGGTATTCACACAAGGATAGGCATGCAGATGGACAAAAGAGAGTCCAGACAAAAACACTAATTGTTACTGTTCATCAGTCTTCAACAAAGGTATAAAGTCAATTCAATGAAGGAAAAGGCAGTCTTTTCAGCAAATGATGCTGTGACAACTACAGCTAGATCTACCAAAAAAACCAGACCCTTGTATAAAAATTAATTCAAAATATATCACAGGCTGAAATGTAAGGATTTAAAAACAATATAGTTTCTAGAAGACTGGAGAAAAATTATGAACTTAGGTTAAGCAAAGATTGCATGGATATAACACCAAAAACATGATCCATAAATGAAAAGAAAAAATAGATAAATTAAAATTCATAGCTTTTGTTTTTCAAAAGCTATCATAAAGAAAATGAACTACAGACCAGAAGAACTTACAAATCATTTATCTGGCAAAGAATTTATATTTATGATATTTAAACAGGGATATTTAAAAAAGATTTATGATATTTAAAAATCATTTATCTGGCAAAAGAATTTATATTTATGATATTTAAAAAGGGAGGGAGACTTTATAAAGACGAAAACAAGCAACCCAATTCAAAAATTTGAAGATTTAAAGAAGATTTAAATAAGCATTTTATAAGAAAAGACACATGAATAAAAAGCAAAGGGAAAAAGACGCTCACCATCCTTAGTCAATATTAAGTGCAAATAAAAAATACAATCAGAGGGCCTCCCTGGTGGCGCAGTGGGTTAAGCAACGCACTATGAAGCAAACCACAGCCACTGCAGCATGAGTTCAATCCCTGCTGCCGGCCAGGGAGGGGACCCACATGGCCTGGCAGACCTCTTCTGCTGTGCCCGCTGCTCCCCTCAGCAGTGTACTTCTGTTGATCTGCCTGTACTGCTCCCTGCTCTCTGTGGTGAATCCTCTCACCCCCCACACCTCTGGCATGTACCCCAGTGCTTATATGCATAAATAAATAAATCTTTAAAAAAATACAATCAGATACCACTCTACCCCCACTAAAATGGGTAGATTGCAAGACACCAAGTATGGGGGATGATGTGGAAAGACTTCATACACACACATGCATGTAAAATGGTGCAGAAACTTTGGAAGATATGTTGATAATTCCTTAAGAATTTACATACACATAACATATAACCTAGCAGGTATCATATCATATCTTCATAATACTGTTCATAATATCAAGAATTTAAAGAAAGTCCAAATACCCATCAAAGCTGGGGTGGGGAGAGGAAAATTTTATCAATAGTATAATCATCAATAAAAAGAAATTAATTAATACATAGAACTGAGAAGGAAAATTTCTTTAGTAGAAGAATTCCAGCTAATAAACACAGAAATAATGACAATATTAGAAAAAAAAATCACATTTTGAAACCTCTGATACAAAGATGCATCTGAAGAGATTTAAAGGTGCTGGATGGAATGCTGAGGAGGAACTTTATAATGGAGCAATCAGGCTGATGCTGCCTGGAGCCAGACCATCAATCTTAACATCACTCAATCAAACAATCAGACTTATATGACACTTACTTGATATGATGCAATAATAAGTACACAATGCCAACTATATAGGATTCTTACAAAACAATTCAAATAATCCTGAACCAAATCAAACCTCTAGGTCTAATTATTAGTTTATATAATACAAGTGATAAATAAGTTCAGTTTAAGGAAGCAATCAGCCATCCAAACATAAGGACATTGTGTAAAAGCGAGAGAGATTACGACAGGAGGAAAAAGAATCTTAAGAGCTAAACAGCAGACACAATGTGTGAACCAAGCCTTGATGGAATCCTGATTTTAATAAAATATAAAAAGACATATGGACGGGCCTCCCTGGTGGCGCAGTGGGATAAGCAATGCACTATGAAGCAAACTGCAGCCACTGCAGAACGAGTTCCATTGCTGCCCCAGCCAGGGAGAGGACCCACATGGTGCAGCAGACCTCTCCTGCCTCGCCCGCTGCTGCCCTCAGCAGTGTGTTTCAGTCAGTCTGCCTGTTCTGCTCCCCACTCTGTCTCTGGTGAATCCGCTCACCTCCCTGGACTCTGGCCTGTACCCCAGCTCTTGTATGCATAAATAAATTCTTTAAAAAGAAAAAAAAGACATATGGGCAACAACTGGGTTAATCTGCATGACTAAGTATTTGATGTCATTAAGAAATCAGTATTGATTATCGTAGATATGATACCTGCATAGTGATTATACACAGAATTTACTTTAAATAGTCCTACACATTGTCAATGTCAGTGAACAGGTATAAGAAATGGCTAAATATCAAAAATTGTTGAGGGTGAGTAAAAAGTATATGGGACTTCATCATTCCATTCTTTTCATATCTAGTATATATTTTTTTCATATTTGTAAGATTAGGGGTAAAGATATAGAAGTCATCAGAAAATAGATAATAAGCGAAGCCAAGTCTTTGAAGAGTATCATACAAGGAGAGAGAGAAAAATAAGTAAAAAGAGATCAGAAAGGTGAATTCAGTAGAATATCAATATTTAAAGACAGGGCAGAAAACTATGACTTTGAGAAAGATACCAAAAAGTGGAAAGTTAGTGAGGTGGGAAGAGACCTAAAAGAAAAACTGAATTTGTGGAATCAAGAAAAGAAAGTTTCCAAATAGTAATAACTTTCTTAGAGCTCTCTAATTTGAAATCGAATTTTAAAAAGTTATCTTTTTAACAGAAGAATTTCAGAACCACAAAAGAAATAATTATCTTCTTCCTTTCTAAGATAAACAATTTCGATAAACAATTTCCCATATATTAGGTTTAAGAAATATTAAAAAGCATTTACCAACTTGTACCAAACTTCCACCTAGTCTGTCATAGCAGAAGACAGATATAAAAAAGCATGTAAGATATTGACTTTGGCCATAAAAAGTTCTGGAGAAGATACCTACTAAAAGTTAGGTCAGCTCTATTTAAACCTATCTGCCCAAATTCTACTATAGCGCCAGTTCCATGCCCGCGTGCTTTCTTTAAAAAAAAAAAAAAAAAAAGATTTATTTATGTATGCAAGAACTGGGGTACAGGCCAGACGTACAGGGGGGATTGGTGAGAGGATACACTAGAGACAGAGTGGGGAGCAGAACAGGCAGATCCACTGAAATACACTACTGAGGGAGCAGCGGGCGATGCAGGAGAGGTCTGCTGCGCCGTGGGTCAAACTCATGCTGCAGTGGCTGCAGATAGCTTCACAGTGCTGCAACTTAACCCCCTGCACCACCAGAGAGGCCCACCAGTTCAACGCTTTCTACACTGCTAGGGCTCCAGGGGTACAGAGGAAGTGAGGGGTAGCAAGGATGCTTGACATTGCTGATCCTTGATATTTTTTGATCTTTTGAGCTGTGGTTGTATATTAGACCTTGTGATCTGGTGATCCTTGATACATTTTTAATTAACAGTAACAGAGTTTTCATTTCATATCGGAATTTGAATAACATATTCCCAAGTATATACATTTGCATTTTTGCTCTCACAATTTATTGTACCTCTTTATAGTTGATTCCTACTTTTGAAGAATTTACAACTATCCACAGTCTTGAAAATGTTGCTTTCAAATAATTTAACATATTGAATGTAATACAAAAATGTAAAAACATACCTATTTTAAACTGCCATTACTTCAATCTGCTAATATTTACTTGTTTGATTCACAATATACTGAGGTTTAAAAACATATTTTTGGGGCCTCCCTGGTGGCGCAGTGGGTTAAGCAATGCACTATGAAGCAAACCGCAGCCACTACAGCACAAGTTCAATCCCTGCCACCGGCCAGGGAGGGGACCCACATAGCGCAGCAGACCTCTCCTGCCTTGCCCGCTGCTTCCCTCAGCAGTGTGTTTCAGTCAGTCTGCCTGTTCTTCTCCCTGCTCTGTCTCTGGTGAGTCCTCTCACCTCCCACCACTCTGGCCTGTACCCCAGCTCTTGTATGCATAAATAAATAAATCTTTAAAAATAAATAAATAAAAACATATTTTTGTTTGCAGGGCAAAGTCCAAACTACCAAGACCTTTTTATCCACACATCATAAACACTTTATATCATCAAAATAAAGTTCAACGAAGTCTTTTTATTTTCCACAAAGCAATACAGAAAAAGTAAAACTCCCTAACCTCTCTGGAGTACATGCTTTGTTTTATTTTAAATTTCCATGGACATTCTGAAATTCTAAAAAGCCTAGTCTCATCTCAAAATAAATTAAAAAAAAACTATTAGAACATTTTCATCTTACTCAAGATTTAAAAGCATAATTCTAAAATTTCTTAGGATATGTAATTAAAAGTTAAAAACTTACATTCAAGCTGTGCAACTACATCTCCAGGGTCTACTGCTTCAGGGAACACCTAGAGGAGGCAGAGGGAAGCCAGGTAGAAGAGCAAGCGAAGGGGAGATATGAACAAAGCGGTCATTGTTTTTTGCTCTCTCATCCCCAAAATATTCCTTTATCAACCAAAGAAACTTCTGACATCATTGAAGACTGTTTCTTCCTCTCTCATTCTCTTAAAGGCCATGAGAGATTTTATGAGCAGGCAAGTAGCTGACTGCTCTCCTCCATCATCACCTGCTAGCACTCTCTCTGTTACTCTCTCTGTGCTCACACTGGCCTTCTCCTGGTGTGCCCCCAAGTCACTGAGCTGTTCCCAGCAAAACACCTTTCCACTGGCTGTTCCCCTGCTTACAATGTTTTTCCCCTCTATAACTGATACAGCCTCAAATAACTGATTCAGCATAGTTTAAATGTTATTGTCTTCTCTGAATACCGTTCAAAACACAGGAGAGAGGAGAAGAGCACAAGGGAATAGGTCATGGGATGTGGTGTGCTTTGCTGGTGGGAGAATTATGGTGACCACACCTAAGGGGAGAAATCATACGTTGTCCAAAAACAATGCTGTAAGAAAAGAGTACTACATTTAAAAAAAATAGAAAAAACAAGTTATGCTACAATCAGACACAGAAAGCAAAAAATAAAATAGACTACCCTTCTAATCCCCCAGTCTCTCTCCCTGTTCATTTAGTCTCCCTTCATTCTCTTCAGGACACTTATAGCTGTCTAAAATTACAGTGTTCATTTGTTTACTTATTATCTACTTCTATCACAGTGGAAGTCCCAAGAGGGTAGGATGTTTACCTTGTTTATCCAGTGCCTAGAACAGTAAAGGGAACAGACCAAGTAATGGATAATTATTTGTAGAGAAAGAGGAGGAAGGAGGATCGGGAGGGAGAGAGAAAGGGAGGCAGAAAAGGAAATAAAATAAGTGAGAAATGTAATTGACAATAATTAACCAAAAACATCAATTTTAGAAAGGGAAAAAGAAAGGAAGAAGTACTGCAAGTGAGCCATAAGTAAAATATGATCTACGTTTTATCAATGTTTCCTCTTTCTTATGAAAATGATTACTGAGAATATAAGGTCTGTATCTTACATAAAACCCACTACAATAGTTTAGGAATACACTAATCCATCACAAATAAAAGAGGCAAATGATTCAACGCATAATATAATGCATATTTATTTTTAAGTTTTCAAATTTAAGTTACAAATCTTCTGAATAATAATTTGTTCTCTGGAATTATTTTAACCACTTTGCTTTCTGGTTTTTAATATTTGAACTCACCTTTTCAAACACCATTCTGGCGTTGAAGACCAGTGGAAAGGTGGCTGGGACACATTGTGTTTTTTTGTATTGGCCAAACACACAGATGCTAAGGTAGATGTCCTCCTTGTCTTTCAGCACCACTCCTGGACAAGTTACCTAAAAAAAAAGCAGATGACTGTAACTGGTTTGTGAATTCCCTGAACTACTAAAATAATTTATCAAACATTACATAAAACACTATTAAGCTAATAAAAACAAGCACAGATAAAGAAGCAAAATAGTCTAGTGTTTACAGAGTTAAATAAAATGCCTTAGATCTTCCATCCCTCTGAGAAATCAATGATTTTCCATTTGGTTATTTGTGCCACATTTGAAGCTCTATGCTCTGGCTCCTGGGACAGGCACTAATAGTTTTTAAACAGTCAGCCTTAGGCTCCCACTTCATGCAGAATGCTGACATCAACTTATTTAGCATCACTTAATCATAAAGGATTAAGACTCAGCAGAAATACAGCACTATAAGACAAAAAAAAAAAAAAGCCCTGATAAAAGCACAAATCTGACCCAAATCTGACCTTTATTACCCTAAATAATAGTCCAGACCCTCACCAAACACAATATGACCAAGTGTCAGAACAAGTGAATAGTAAATTTCTAACCCCATGAGGTTTTTAAATATGAAATTGCACTTAGCTATTCTCATGATTGGCAGAAAGAATAGGCATAAAATGTGGAGTTTGCTAAAAATACATTAGTCTGTCCAGCTCCTGCCATATTCATTGTTAATGACCAATCATAACCTTAACAGGACATTAAAGGCTCTCCAATATTTGAATACAACCTACCCACATGGTAATATTACTCAATACCCCGTAATCATACAACTGATTGTATTATCGGTGTATAAGTTTATAGTTCTCTGAACACACATATTACTTTCTTGCCTCACCTTCTTCCATTATCTTATTACTAGGTCTTACTATTCTCTGTTCCATCTCTCCTCCTCATTTACTCCAAGAATCTGCCAATGTTTGTCTCAATGGCCAAATCCTACACAAAATTTCTCTTGATTTACCAACTATTATCATTCAATTCAATCTAATTCAAATATTTATTATGAATGTACCCATACTATATGTAAGTAAATATATTTTAGATTTTCATAGCATTTTGTAGTTTTCTTAAGATTGTAATTATTAGCTCCATGCAATTTAGTTAAGTGGCTATATCCCACCACTTTTGTTTGATTATAAATTCCCCAAGGACAGAAATTTGTTCTCCTCAGCATATATCCCCAAACCATAGACATTCAGCATTAAAAAGGAGCCTAGAAGTTATCTACCACAGTTTTGGATTTGTACATATGAAAATACCAGAGCCAGCAAAAAAACAGGTGTTTTACCTAAAGTCAGAGAGTGAAGTCAATAAAATACAAAATGCTTAGAACAATGCCTGGCAGAGTATTCATACAACTAATATTATGTTGTTAGGTTGAAAACCATTATCACCCACCAGAGCTAAACACAGACTACTGCACTGAATAAATTACTAAGACTACATGTCTACTTGTACATCACTCCCAGTTATTTTGACTCAATTTACCTCTTATTCTGTATTCTACTGCTGTCCTAATACATTCCCTAGTGATTATTAAAACCAAGGTCCTCAGCAAACCCCACTAAGGCCATCAGCTTCATTTCCTACTCTGTTTCATTAAAATCAAATCTATCTTAGAGTTCCTCTAAGTGCATGTTATCTAATCTGGTAACTGCTAAGCACCTAAAGATGTGGCTAGCCCAAAATGAGATGGCTAAGAAAGGTAAAATACAAGGTTCTGAAGACTAAGAAGACTTGCTCAAAAAGATTTTGAGGGGCCTCCCTGGTGGCATATGGGGATAAGCACCACACTATGAAACATTTGCAGACACTGCAACACAAGTTCGATCCCTGGCCAGGGTGGTGACCCACATGGCATAGCAGAACTCTGCTGCTTTGCCCGCTACTCCTCTCAGCAGTGTATTTCAGTAGATCTGCCTCTTCTGTTCCCCACTCTGTCTCTAGTGAATCCTTATACCCCACACACCTCTGGCCTGTGCCCCAGTTCTTGTATTCATAAATAAATAAATCTTTGCCAAAAAATTTTTTTGAACACTTGTAACAAAAAATACAAAAAAATCATTAAAAATATATATATTAATGACATGTTGAAAGAATGTCTTGAAATTGCCTTAAATAAAATTATTGTTATAATTAATTTAATCTACCTTAACTTTTTAAATGTAGCTAGTAGAAAATTTTAAATTACATTCCTGACTCAAATTTGTGGCTTACATTATATTTCTATTGGATAATACTGCTCTAACTGGCCTCACTGGAAAATACCAACTTTCTCTACAATATATGCAAGAGGGCATGACATTTTTTTCTCATTTGTAATTCTACAAATGCTACCATTTATTAAAGGAACTTTTAAAGTGCATTTCCAAAAAGAAAGCAAGAAAGGGAGGAGGAATCTTAAAAAATCAAATGAGACAAATAGAAAATAAATAGCAAGTGATTGATTTAAACCAATCATATGGGTAATTACATGAATGTAATGAAGCATACTAACTAAAAGGTAGAAATTGTTTGACTGGGTTAAAACAAAGCAAGTCATGTATTGACTGCAAAAAAAAACCCCACAACAACTGATTTTCAAAATAAAGACACATACAGAGAAAACCCTTTCAGAAAGGCAGAATATGTACCTCTCCAAAAATACCAGTTCCTTCTATAAAAGCAATGACAACACTACAAAAAACAGTCAAGCACTGAAAATTAACTAGAGTCTTACAACATTTTAAAGAGCATTGATTCTTGATAAACAGTTACTTTGGTAAAATCAGAGATAATATGCCATTTTTATATACTCTATGCCCAATCTCTACTATGTTGGGTCTATATAACCTTGAAAACCAAAACCAAAATTACCACAATTATCATAGCTGTGAAAACCACAGTCTGATAGTGACTATAAGAGCACAGGTTTAGAGTTAGTCAGAAGTCCTGTTCTCAAAGTATTATCATTATTGACACAATAGTACCTAGAAATACCCATTCTCAGGACTTCTCATTATTGGAAGAAAATCAGGTTACTCAAGCCATAACCTATCTTCTAAGGCATTTGTCAAAAACAATCAACAACACTTGTGGCATTTGTTAAAAAAAGTCAACAATTGTTTAATATCACAAATGCCCAAGGCAATGGTCACAACCAGGGAAAACAATAGCTGATCAAAACATTTAAAAAGAAATGTTGGCTAATCATGTGGGTGGGGAAATAATGTGAGAAGGGGTGTCTTTGAGAAGTTATGATATATCCTTGGCAATATACACCTGTACAGGGCAGTGCACATGTCAAAAAATGACATGTGAAAACCCTACACTGAACTGAGGGCAAAGACTGGCTTAAAAAATTCATTGAATAAAGCAAAAATAAAAACTTTGTTGATGGGCTCATATGTCTAAAGATGCAATTTGTACAAAAATATCATAAAGAAAAGTACATAAAAAGGGGAAAGAATGAAATTGAGCCAGCGGTAATGAGTACTATTTAAATCAAATTGATGTTAATCTACACTAGATCATTTTAAATTAAGATGCTAATTGTGATTCTGAGGACAACCACTAAGAAAATAACAGAGTAAGAGAAAAAAGGTAATTCAATGGTACACTAGATAATAGCTAACAGAAAAGAAGGTACTAATGCAGGAATAGAGACCCAAAAAATTCATGAGACATAGAAAAAATAACTGCAAAATAGCAAAGATAAATTCTACCTTATCGGTGATTATATTAAAGGCAAACCTATTAAATGTTACAATTAAAAGGTAGCACTTAGCAAAATGAATTTTAAAATATAACCCACACTTTAAATTCAAAGACACAAATGGATTGATGATAAAAGAATGGGCAAAGTAGAAACAAAGAAAGCTATAATGGTTACACTATCATTCTACAAATAGACATTAAAGCAAAAATTGGTTCTCTGTATATATAAATGTATACACCATAGATATATAAATGTATATAGTATCTATCTTAGTGTCTATCTCAATTATGACATAAAAGTGGATTTCAGAAAGATTACAATTTTTGCCATATATATAGCTTTAATGCTATCTATTATATATAACATTATTTCAAGAAGACATCACTATAAACATAGATACATTTAACAGAGTCCCAAAATACATGAAGCAAAAACAGATATCTCCAAAGAAGATAAACAATTAATAAATACATGGAAACATGTTTAACATCATTAGTCATTAAGGAATATAAGTCAAAAACACACAAAAAAATGTCTCTTTACAACTACTAGGATGACTATAATAAAAAAGAAAGACAAAAACAACTACTGGAAAAAATGCTCAAAATTCCAGGACTCATACATTGCTGATGGATATGCAAAATGGTTCAGTCACAGAGAAAAATTTGACAGCTCCTAAGAAAAATTAAATAGTTATCATAAGATCCAGCATTCCTAAATACATATATAAGAGCATTGAAAATATAAATCCACACAAAAATGTGTATGAGTATAGCAGTGTTATTTACAACAGCCAAAAGTAGATACTACTCAAATGTTCAACTGATAAATGAATAAGCAAAATGTGATATTATTATTTGATCATAAAAAGAATAAAGCAACAGTGCATGCTACAACTTAGATGAACCTTAAAAACATTATGCTAAGTGAAAGCAGCAAAAAACAAAAGGCACATATTATATGATTCCATTTATAGAAATGTCCAGAATAGACAAACCCACAGATCCAGAAATTGGATTTTTGGTAGTGAGAGAGGCTGGAAGAATAAGTGCTAATAGGTATAGGATTTATGGGGTGATAAAATTTTTCTTCAATTAGTGGTTAATGTTGCACAGCTTTATGAATATAGTGAAAGAAGTTACTGAATTGTACTCTTTAAAAGGCTAGATTTTAGATGTGAATTGCTTATCAACTTTTTAAAAATTAAAGATTCAAGATAAATATAAAATGACAGAAAAAATATACCATGCATTCACTAATCAGAAGAAAGCTGGGGTGTCTATCTCAAAAAATTTGATGTATCAAGATACAATAAAATTCAAGTGTAATGATAATGACAGAATACAAATTAAATGATGTAAAAAACATGTAACTGAAGTTAAATATTATTTTCAAGTAAATGGAAAACATTCATTGTTAGATAAGTATTAGTATACAAAGGCAATCTTAACAAAAATAATATTGTACAGAACTCATTCAGTATCCTACATGCAATTAAATGAAAATACCACAATGAAAGATGTTATATATTATATGTGTAAGGAGGGGATAGTATACAAATGTAAATCTTACATATATTGATATTAAAGCAAACGCCTAAACAGCTCATAAGCTAACATAGAGACCAATAAAATTACAAAATACGTAGAACGAAGTTTAAAAACAGTATCATCAGTCCTTTAGGTATAGCAGTTAAGCAGTCCTTGAAAGTAAATCAGTGGCCTTAAAAACATACACAAAAATGAGAAAAAATGTTCAGAAATTTAAACGAATGATAACACAAAATTCACAATAGATTAGTCAAAAGAAAGAAGGGCTTCTATTAAGACATGCGGCTTCATCCCCTCAGCAGTGTACTTCAGTCGGCTTATTCTGTTCCCCACTCTGTCTCTGGTGAATCTTCTCACTCCCCCCATAACTCTGGCCTGTACCCCAGTTCTTGTATGATAAATAAATAAATCTTAAAAAAGACATAAGAGGACCTCCCTGGTGGCGCAGTAGATTAAGCAAAACACTATGAAGCAAATCACAGCCACTGCAGCACCAGTTCGATTCCTGCTGCCGGCCAGGGAGGGGACCCACATGGCCTGGCAGACCTCTCCTTGCCTCGCCACCCGCTGCTCCCCTCAGCAGTGTGTTTCAGTCAGTCTGCCTGTTCTGCTCCCCACTCTGTCTCTGGTGACTCTTCTCACCAACCTGGACTCTGGTCTGTACCTGAGCTCTTGTATGTATAAATAAATAAATCTTAAAAAAAAAGACATAAAAAAACCTTCATTTTTATCTATAATGTTATCTTAAATTGGTGGGTGTGTACATCAATGTTCACTATTCTACTTTTTATAATTTTTTGTATGTCTGAAATACTTCAAAGTAAACATTTTATACATTTTAAGTATTAAAAACCCTAAAACTAAGTGAAATAATTATTTGACTCAAAGTTAAAATCTCATCTATAAACAGGGACTTCCTTGGTGGTGCAGTGGGTTAAGCAATGCACTATGAAGCAAACCGCAGCTACCGCAGCACGAGTTCAATCCCTGCTGCTGGCCAGGGAGACCCACATGGCGCAGTAGACCTCTCCTGCCTTGCCCGCTGCTCCCCTCAGCAGTGTGTTTCAGTCAGTCTGCCTGTTCTGCTCCCTGCTCTGTCTCTGGTGAATCCTCTCACTGCCCTGGACTCTGGCCTGTACCCCAGCACTTGTGTATATAAATAAATCTTTTAAAAAAAAATCTCATCTACAAACACAAGTCAAAGATACTAAATAAAAATTAGTCAGTCAAATCCTGCAAATATATAGTAAAAATACATCCTTTCTAAAAAGGATTTAACACAGGAATGGGAACAGTGGAACAAGACAAATGTGACTTTTTTACAGAATATGGGGACATTATTATATTATCTCATTAAATTAAAAAAGGCATCCAATATATTTTAATGCTCAGGATATTTTTAAAATTAAGAATAGAAGGAACATTCTTAACACAATAAATGAAAGTCCTGTAGTCAATAATATGTTAGGTTGGACAATATGAAACTGCCATGGTTTTTTTAAGTTAAAAAAGTCAATCTTCACCAATTTCATTAAGATCTCATATTTACTGGTAAGACTTCAGAAGCATAATTTTGAAACTAAAACAAGTATATTTACTAGTATTCCTACTATTTAACATTACAGTGGGGATTCTACTCAAGGACATAAGGAAAGAAAAGGAAAAAGATTGTATAGAATTCAAAACTGTCTATAGTTGCAAACAGGAAATCCAAATAACTATTACATCTAATAAGAGATTTCAATAATGTTGCTTAATACAAAACGTGCAATAAAATCTTATACAAGAACGTTTATAGGAGAGAAATTTGTAATATACCTAAATTGGAAAAAATGAAAATGTCCATCAACAATAGAATACAGATGAACTGAATTGTTTTAAAAAATAAACACATAAATGATGAACAGGTACATTAAAAAGTGCTTAATACCATTAATTATCAGGTAAATGCAAATCAAAACCACCATGAGCATCATCTCACAAAGACAACATCTCAGAATGCTGCCATCAAAGTGATAACAGGGTTCTGAGGATGTGGAGAAAGGGAACCTAGCACTATGTGGTGAGGAATGCAAACTGGGTATAGCCACTATGAAAACCTGGGTCCTCAGAATATTAGAAATTTAACTACCACATGAACCAGCAATTACAGTTCTGACCATATCCCAAATAATAAATATTTAAGCTCTCATAGGGGTATTAATGTTCCTGTGTTCACTGTAGTACTACAACAGTCAAGATATGGACTGATGTCTTGTCATTGATGGAAAGGTAAAAATGTGGAGTTTACGTTTGTGTATGCATACATACAGACATGGTAATAGGTAGGTGGATTTAATGTAATAAAATTCAGTCAGGAGAAAGAAAAAATTCCGCAATTTGTAACAATTTAGATGGACCTCGAAAACATTGTGCTAATATTAAGCCAGAGAAAGTCAAATGTTATATGATATCACTTATATGTGAAATCTAAAAAAACAAACTTGGAAACAGAGTAGATTTTGTGGGTTTTGGTTGGGGAAGTGGGCCAAAAGGCACAACCTTCAAGTTGTGCCAATGGGACCCCTCAGCCCTGTGTAAAACACAGGCAGCCCGAGAAACGTCTAAAAGGTTCCCTAGGAAACAGTATCTATCCTTTAGAGCAACTGCCATGTGGGCCCCAGGAGATATGTACAAATATATTCACTGAAACACTGTTGTAATATTAAAAAAGAAGAATCCATTGGTATTCAAAAGTCTATCAATAGGGAAATAAAAACTGTATCACTTTCATACAAATTTATAGCATTATATAGCAATTAAGAAAATGAAGCTGACCAGCAAGAATCAATGCTGACAAATTCAAAAACAGTGAACTGGAAAAAACAAATTTGCAGAAGGATACTGGACAGTACAATGCCATTTGTGTAAAATTGTAAAACAAAGCAAGTGTACACGTAGGGCACAGACACAGAAATGAATAGTAGAGATTCAAACACCTGAATGAAAAGAATATACTCCAACCTCAGAATACTGATTGTCTTTCCTTCAAGAAGTGAAAAAACTGGGTAAAGAGCACAAAGGCCTTACCTAGATCTGTTATTTATTTATTTATTTATTATTTATTTATTTATAGAAGAACTGGGGTGTAGGCCAGAGGTGCGGGAGGTGAGAAGATTCACCAGAGACAGAGTGGGGAGCAGAACAGGTGGATCTACTGAAATACACTGCTGAGGGGAGGAGCCAGCAAGACAGGCAAGGTCTGCTGCTTCATAGAATCATTAGCTGGCTGGCCAGGGATTGAACTCAGGCCCCAGTGGTAGTTAATAGCATGATAGTGCTGAGACTTAACCCCTACAGCATCAGGGAGGCCTCAAGATCTGTAATATTCTGTTTCATAAAAACAAAAATCTTCAGGGATCCCCTTGGAGGCACAGGGGTTAAAGTCTCAGCCCTATCAAGCTAGGGTGCCAGCCATTGGGGCATGAATTTGACCCAGGGCCAGAAAGCTGACCCTCATAGCTCAGCAGTGTTTTTCAGTAGATTTTACTATTCTGTCTCTGGTGAATCCACCCCCAAAACACACACACACACAAACACGGTACCTCTAGCCTACACTCTGGTTCTTATATGCTAAATAAATAAAGATCTTTAAAGATATCTTTAGTATGCATGTAAAATGTAGAATTTGTTAAAACTGGTGGTGGTAGGGCAGGTTCACACTATACAGATTTTATTTTCTCTAAATTCAAAGTATCTTACAAAGTTTACAATTTCAGGTTAATTTAGCATTAATAATAATGTAACTGTGAGTAGAACAACATTCCACAGAAACAGGAGTAATAGTCATAAAATGTTCAGATGTGCAGTGACTTAAAAGGACCCAGACCTGTCTGTCCCAATGCTATCAATAATTTAACAATTTAACTGAGATAATGAGGTGGTATAGATAAGAAAAGCTGGGGATTAAAATTGCTTAAGATAGAGCAAATAGGTTGGTTTCATTGTGTAGTTTCTGGGCCTTATTATCATATCCCTGCTTTCTTCTACCTCTTTTCCCAAATACTTAAATGAAAATTGAACTATTGCATAATAAAAAGGTAGAGGAAAAGCAACAAAAATACTTTTTCATATCACAGATAATATGTTTCAAGTGTTGAAAACGTAAGTGATGAGAAATACAATTCTTTTGCTGTCTTTTAAAAACAAGTTACTTGCTATATCATATCATTCTCTAATGATTCATTGAGGCAAGTCACACTTTCTTCCCAGCTTTGTTTTCTCTGAAGTCATATGGCTCTGTCAAGCAATACAAAATGTGTTATAGACCATGTTTACTATGATTTTGCTTTCATATTATCACCATCTAATACAAGGCTCCAGCAAAAAATAAACACAGAGAGGGCAAAGAGAGGGGCAAAGAGAAGAGAATGAAATGCTACAATTGTTTCTAGAGCTAATAGATAAAACAGCTAATTTCAGGTTTATAAGAACTGGAAATGAGTTAAATGTCATCACAAAATGAAAATTATTAGACAACAAACAATTCTATATCTGAACCTAGTCTCTTGAAAAGGTACACTTTAACTGGAGTGAATGTCCATAGTAGCTTTAACCACAACAACCAAAACTAGTAACAAATAGTCATCAGTTTAAAAATGGATAAAGTAATCCAGAGTATAAAGGAACAAATTATACACAGCAACATGGGTGAACCTGAAAAGGATGATGAAAAAAGAAGCCAGACACACAAAAAACACTCTATGTGACTCCATTGCCTATGAAGTTCAAGTACTGGCCAAGTGATCTATAGTGATCACTATAGATCAGTGTAGTGGCAGGATGGAGGTGGCACTGGAGGCAGGTTCGGGATGGTTCTGGGCAGACAGGTCAAGGAAGGAGAGTCTTGGAGCCCTCGGTGGCTTTTCATACTTTATTTAGTAGAGGTGGCCAGGTACATGGCAGGCAGGGGTGCCGGGAGACTGGGAGGCTGGCAGGCCTCCCAGCCCCCAGCGCATCTCACCCTCTCGGCTGCGTCTTCTCTCTGCTGCTGCTGCTGCTCCTTCGTCGGTCGGTCCTGTCTGTTGATCCTCACAGTTCTGGCGTCCTCATGACGCCACCCATTTAAGCCCGTGTCCAACACAGGTGCGCCCACTTGCGCTTGCCCACCCTGGAATGCTCGCAGTACCTCAGGTGTCCATCATCAGTAGTGGGAGGGTGGAAATACCTGATCAACCTTTACCCTACAATCAGAAACTGTATAGAAATCAGAACTGTAATTCTCTCTCTATGGCCTTGAAATGGGCACAAGATAATTTCCTATTGTAATGACAGTGTTCCAAAACTGGATCTAAGTAATGTTTACACAGGATATGGATTTATCTAAATCCTTCTTTAAAAAAGGAAATGCTGGGGTCTCCCTGGTGGCGCAATGGGTTAAGCAATGCACTATGAAGCAAAACTGCAGCCACTGCAGCACAAGTTCAATCCCTGCTGCCAGCCAGGGAGGGGATCCACATGGTACAGCAGACCTCTCCTGCCACACCCGCTGCTCCCCTTAGCAGTGTACTTCAGTGGATCTGCCTGTTCTGTTCCCCACTCTGTCTCTGGTGGAACCTCTCACCTCCCACACCTCTGGCCTATACCCCAGTGCTTGTATGCATAAATAAATCTTTTTTTTTTTTAAAAAAGGAAATGCTGTGGGAATGAAAAAGTAAACCTGCTCTATATTAAAAAGAACTAAAATGACCTAGTAATCAAGTATAACATAAAGTTTGGATGGATCCTTGTTTGAATAAAATAACTATACAAGTCATTTTTGATATAACTAGGAAAACTTGAATATGATAGATATTAATAAATTATCACTAATTAATTTTGGTGTGATAATGGCATTGTGGTTTTATAGAACAATGTCCTTATTTTTAGATGTATGCTGAAGTATTCAGTACTGGACTAGAATATCCTATCAATAATTTACCTCCAAACATTTAGCAACAAACATGTATTCATAAATATATGCATATATACAATCAAATTAACATACATAGGGCATGGGATATAGTTATTCATTGTGCTATTCTTCCAAATACTCTGTGTGTTTGGTAAATGTCAATGAAAAGTTAAAAGGAAAGTGCCAACCTGTATTTAAAAAATAGTGATCTCCAGTATACATTAAGAAAAGTAAAGTGCAGAGTAGGCCACATAATATGCTACCCATAGTGTAAGAAAGGAAAATAAAACGTGAGTGTGTATATATGTATACACACACATATATACAGGGCAGAAGTACTGTGTGTGTGTGTTTATATTACAAAATGAAACGATAGAAGAATAAATCATAAACCAAAAATGCTGGTTACCTAAAGTAGATGAGTACTTGGGAAATTAGATGTAAAGAGACAGGACATTTATCATTATATGTAGCTTTGATTTTTTTATAACATGTAAATGTAAAGAATAAACTGGAAAGAAAAATTGAAATTAACATGTTGAAAAAATCTACCATCACGTAATTCTTCTGTCCAACCAATCTTAAATCAAATTCATTTTACTCGTATGGTATAAATGGTCTTTTGTGTAGCCATTTAACAAGGCTGGTCAGAAAGGCTGGCTAGCATCTTGTTGGGATCCACCCCTAATTAGCCATGCGATCCTAGACAAATAATTAGCCAAGCTGCACCTGTGAAAAGCAATTAACTGACGTCGAAGAGTTCTTAGAAGTGGAAAAGTCTGTGACTGAAATGTTTGTTTAACAATATTAAAGATGACTATTTCCACCTGCACAATTTCTTAAGCCTTGTAAACCAACAAAGTTCCACTATACAATCACTCATTTTCTGCAGTGCAGCTAATACGCAGACGAGAAAAAGTAGTGAAAACTAATGTAGATTCTTCTCTGACTTTTTCAGGCAGTAATCAGTTACAAAAAGCACTTCCTCTTAGAAGGTCTGTACCGGCGAAGACAGGGAAGCCAACCAGCCTGTCAGGAAGCCGCACTCAGCCTGCTCCTAGCCCCCATTGGTTACCAGAGGTGGAAGAAGCTGCCAGTAACCAAGACCATCGAAGCTGAACTTGGGAGGAGCGTTACTAAGTGCGCTGACCCGGGAGTTTAGGAAGTTTCATGTATTCTTTTGTAAACAAGTTTTATTTTACAAAGAAGTGCCAACTTTCTGAAGCTAGGGTTACAGAGTTTCTGACACAACAGTCAGAAAATCTCTGCAAGTTTAAAGAAAAACCAAGAGTGCCAGAAACTTCACCACTGTCTCACACTGTGCCCTAGTCAGCCTTCCCTTTTTTGAGACTAAACAAAAGACCTAAAAAAGTCTTGTGGCTTCCCTGGAGGTTTAAGTTCTAGGCTGCAGCAGCCTCATTCTGAAGTGAAGAGGGGCAACCTGGAAAGTGGAGGGATGCTGCCAGGTGGGTTAAGTGGAGAGAAAAGGCGTGCCAGCACACTGTGCAGAAAGGAAGTTGGGGGCGAGATTCTCGGTGCAGCAAGCAAGCGAATGAGTTGAGAATGAGTATGTTTTGTTGGGAGATAAAGACTGAATTGAGAAATCAAAGGACTTAAAAGAGGTGGGGTGGAGGGAGGACCGACAAAGAAACTTTTAAACAGGATATATGATAAAACACTGGAGATTTTCTATAGAAGAAACAGCTAGACCTTTCCCTGCACAGGTGAGAGGGTTCTCTAAAGAACGAAAAGGAAGTTCAAACCCCAGCCCCTATCTGAGATTATTGAGGGAAAGAGTTATCTCCTAGCAGGGAGGGATCCAACCCCCTTCACCTGAGGAAGAACTTGTGTGGCTCTCTGCCAAAGCAGGTTGGGGGCCAGCATCCTCATAAGCAAGTCTGGAGGTGACTGGGTAGGATTACAATCCTCTCCAGCAAGTTTAGAGAATGAGTAGTTTTCCCTCTAAAAGCTGGTGTCTTTCTAGGAGTCACAGGAAGGATAAGGGAGCCCTCTCACACTCAGGAGGCTTTGGGGTGTTGTAGGGGTCTGAACAGATTTCTAAGGAATTGACCTTGGGGGAGATGGCAGGGTGCGGTGTAGGGTGGTGGCACAATTCGGTTATGGGATGTGGAAATCTACACTGAAGACAGTAAAGAAGCTTTCAACTAATCAGAAGTTTGCGGATTTGTCTCAACGAGTCGTCAGCAGTGATTTGGCTGGAAGTGGCCTCAGACTTTCCCCCCAAACTAGGGAGAAGATGGACCAATAATAACTCCAAGAGCAGGAGAGGAATTTCCAGAAAAGCCCGCCCTTCCCACCAACTCACTGGAAAGTTGGGAGCAGGGAGAGGATCTCTCGAGTGATTTAGAAATGACTTCCAGGAATCCAAACTGGAAGTTGGGAGGATGCGAGGTGGGGTCAGATCTCTCCGTGATGGAGTAGGAGGTAGGGGGAGACAGAGGTGATTCGAAGCCCCCCCCAGAGATGATTCGGCGGACGAAGAAAGTTTTGAGGGGTCTCGGGATTCTCGGAGATGAACAAAGGAAGCGGCCACTACTAAATTCCAGGGGCTCCCTGACACCCAGGCGACGGGAGGCGGGGAGCGCGACCGGTACTCACAGAGCGGATCTCCAGCGCCAGGGCGCATTGCAGCGCCTTCACCTTCGGCATCCGAGCGGGGTGGGGCGGCGGGGTGGGACCCCGGCCGCGGGCCCGAGGGAGGCGAGGAGACGCGGGGTGGGACGGGGACGGGGAGGAGATGAGGTGGCGGCAGCGGTGGCAGCTGTGGCCCCCAGGCCGGGGCCCGCGGTCCAGCCAGGGTCCCGCCCGAGCAGCAGCTGTGCGCGGGGCGTGGACTCGTTGTCATGGCAGCCAGGAGGGGCGTGGCCGGAAGAGAGGCCGGGCGGGGACGCACCCGGGCCGCAGCGCTAGAGGCCCCCGCTGGGGGTGGGGCTGGGCGAACGCCAGGTGGGGCGGGGCCGCGTGGGGAGGCGGGGCTTCTGAAGTGGCTGGGTTGGGGCGTGGCAGCTGTTCTGTGACCTCAGACTCGGCCCCAAAGCTAGACAAAGGAGAGAATAGCTGTTTGGACAACGGGACAGTGCACAGTCAGGCACTTGGACTCAGGAGCCGTGAGTTCCTCCGTGGCGATGGTGTATTTGGGCCAGTGGCGTCGCTCTGAGGCCTCAGTCTCCCCAACTGTAAAAGACTAATTATTAATAGTTCTCATTTTAATCTCACGGATACAGTTTCCAAAAGCAGTGAGCGGAAAGAACGAACTGAAGAAGAGATTTGCCCAAGTCTAAGACAGCGACGACCGAAACCCAGGAGCTCTGTAAAACTCCGGTTGTCTTCCTGAGAAAGAGGGGTTCGAATCTGATCATCATGTCCCTTCCTGGTCTCCTGTGATTCTGTTCTCTCTTGTTAGGTGCGCTCCCATTTCCCTTCAAGGGTCCCTGCCTAATTCACCTTTCAGGCACTGTATTTTGTTAAATTGAACTGTCAATGAAAGACAATACATCCAAATGAGAAGGGTCTGGGCCATAGACCATCAAAGATGAAAAGAATCTTAAATTTCCCATTTCCGTTTTAAAAATCATTTTTAGTGTAAAAAACATTACATGTGCAGAGCATATAAAACATGTTCGTCTGAAACAACAATAATAAAGTGGATGTGTGTGTCGCTAACACCCCGGTTAAGATACAGAGCATTACTAACACCTCAGAAATGTGCCTGCCTTGCCCTGGAAAGCAATCACTACCCTGAATTTTCTTACAATAATTCCCTTGTTTTTCTAAATACCTTTGTCATTCATGCATGCATTTCTAAAGGACAGTTTTCATTTTTTTCCCTGTTGTTGGTGTTATGTCAATGAAATTACTATTATTTGTATTCCTCTGTGACTTTCTTCTCTCACTGTTGTTGAATTCACCCAGTGTTGATGCTGTGTAGCTGAAGGATTTCCTGGTGTTGAATAATTTCCCAATACATGCATATAGATTTACCTATTTCTGCTATTGATGGTCACATGCACTGTTTGCACCTTAGATGTTAATGTTAGGAACATTCCAGCACATGGTTCCTAGTGCACTTGTGCTAGAACAGAAGTGGACGGACTGGGTATTAGGTTTGTGCGTGTGGGATTTTAGTTGGTAATGCTGCACCATTTTCCAAAACAGTTGTACCAATTCATGTTCCTGCCAGGAATGTGTAGAGCACTTAATTTTTCTCACATCCTCACCAACATGTGACATTGTACTTTTAGTATTTATGCATGGATAATCTATGTCTCTCATTGTGGGTTTATTTTGCATCTCATTATTATTGACATTGAGCACATTTTCATGGTTTTATTCATTTTTCCATTTTCTTTTTGCGAACCACCTGCTAGTTCATTTGTCCACTTTCTATTAGATTTGCTCTCATAGAGTTCATCATATATTCCAGATACTAATTCTTTGTTGATTACATGCACTTCCCCAGTATGTACTTCCATCTTCTAATTTTCCTTATAGTGTGTGATGGCAGAGAGATGTCACATCATGGACTATGAGTCTTGTTACTTTGATCAAATTATTTCAAGTTGCAGTCCATATGCCACATCAGGCTGCCCTTCTATTACCAATGATTGCAGGTTTCTGTGTCCCCTGATTTTCCTACTGTGGCACTATCAAGATTCCTTGTTTTCTCTATTATAACATATAAAGCACCATCTCACTATTAAATCTCTCAAGTTAATGATAAAACTCAGCCTATCTTTAGTTAAGATTTTCTAACTTATTGACTTTAAATTATATTCATATATATATCCTTTGCCCATTATTTCTTTGGGGTTTTTGTCTTTCTTATGGAATTCTTATGTAATCTAGACAGTTATTTCTTGTTTCTCCCTTTTTCATCTGTTTATAAACTTTGTCTATGGTGTACTTTAGTTCCTAGAAATAACTAACCTAGATATTTATCAATCAATCACGTTTGCCTTGTATTTTGTTTGTTTCTGACATTTTTAGAAAATTTTCCACATTCCTAGGTAACATAACTATTTCCTATATTTTCATCTATCAATGTTACGGACTTATCTTTCACATTTTGATGTTTCACCTATAAAGATTCAAATTTTGTACCTGATGCTAGTTAAGTATCCAGTTGTTTCATTTTTTTTCCCCCTGTAGAGTGAGCTAGATTTCCCAACAATATCACCTGAACATTCTATAGTTTCCCTCATGAATCTGTGCCCCTATAATATCATATATTTAATATCTAACTTTCTGTCTTTAAACTTTCTGTTCTGTGCCAATGTTCTATTTGTCTATTCTTGCAACAGTATCACACTTTAATTACTGTGACTTCTTAATGTCCTCCTTGGCAATTCTTCCTCTCTTTTTTTTAATGAGATTGATTGAGCTGTTTGTGATTTTTATTGCTTCTTTTTATTTTAAAGTAAGTTTATCAAAGAGTCAAACAGGGAATTTTATGGTCATACATTACATTTATAGATTTAGGGGAATTGACATCTTTGGAATATTACATCATCCAATCCAAGAACATAAAATGTTTCTCCATTACCACATCATCTTTCTTCTATAGTCTTTACTAGAGTTTTCAAGTTTTCTGCATAAAGGTCCTACTTATTTCCTAGATAATCATTAATGGCTTTTTCTCTATATTTTTGAGAATGATTTTCTACCTTTGTTATATTTACTAGTTTGTTACTACAACTGTAGAGATATTTTTAAGGACAGGTTGATCTAACAAATCTGCTGAACTCTATGGGTGGGTTGGAAGAGTTTCTGTTTGCTCAATTGTTATTATTGACACTCATTTCTCACAGAGACATAAGCACTATGTGCATTTCTATTGTTCCTAAGCTTGGAAGCACAAAACAATAGAAATGCACTACATTTCTACAGATCAAAAGTCTGTTACAGGTCTCACGGGATTAAAACCAAGAGATCAGGTAGATTCCCCTGCAGGGGAGACTTGGGCTTCCTTGCCCTTTCCAGCTTCCAGAAGCCCCCAGCATTCCTCAGCTCCTGGTCCCCTTTTCTAGTCCTCAACGCCAGAGATGGCAAGTTAAGTCTTTCTCCCATTCTATTACTTCCCCTTCTAAGGAAACTTATCATTACATGAGTCATACCCAGGTAATCTTTTTTTTTCTTTTAAATCAAAATAAAGAGATAGGAATCTCCCCTGAAAAGGAACCCAGGTGATCTCTTGGTTTTAATACAGAAAGACTTATGACAAACTTCTAACCTGCAGAAATGTAAGGTATTAAATTTCTATTGTTTTATATTTCCAAGTTTGTGATAGATTATGATAGGAACAATAAGATGTGTTTAACATCTCTGTGAGAAAAATATATCAATTACAACAATGGAGCAAACACAAACTATTACAATCCTTAAAGGAGCAACAGATTGGTCAGATCAACCTATGCATAAAAAGTTATTACTAGCAACCATAACTTTATCTGCAACCTTAAGATTACTTTTTGCCATGTAAGATAATATATTTGCAAATTCTAGGGATAAAGAGGGTATGGACCTCTTTGGGAGATCATCCTTCTGTCTACCACAAGCACCAAAAAGGACAATAATTATATTACATTAGTACTCATTAGATAGGTTAAAAATCAATGAGTTGGTCCCATTCATTACTCAATGGGGGGAAAACTGGTCAACTTTGGATGATTTAAAAACCAACTCCTCTGAAAAATGCTAAATAGAATCAAGCATTCATCCTAAATTTCTTGTTTGAACTATACCTCAAGGTAACCAGAGTGGATGAGATTTCTTTATAGAAAGTCCCCAACTACAAATGAAAAGGAATAGAGAATTAAAATATTCATGACTGCTAAAGCCATTAGTGAAAAGCTGCTGAGGAATTTTATAAGGAATTTCAGTCTGTCAACATTCAAGCACGTTGATCAAACTTACCATCACAGAGAGAGACAGTTGTGTCCCTTCAGAGATGATGCAGTCAGGAATATACAACATGCTTTTCATGACAAAAAAAATCAAACTTGAACGTGATCAACATCCAAATCTATCATCAATGTACAAAAAATACTGAAGGTAACTAACTCATTGAACACAGCCATAGGAATGTAAATATCAAAATAAAGACAATGTGATTTCTTCCACAAATAAACTACAAAGGAAAAAGAAAAAAGGGAGACCCTATATATTAACAGAGACGTAAGCTAACATAAAGTGCTTATGAGAAAATAGGGAAAGTGGGAATGCTCATTAGACATATTATATATTAGAGAATTTTTGTGAAGTTTTTCAGGTGTGATAATTTTACCAAGGTCCACTTTTTTTTTTAAAAGTGCTGATCTTGGGCCCTCCCTGGTGGCGCAGTGAATTAAGCAACACACTATGAAGCAAACCACAGCCACTGCAGCACGAGTTCGATCCCTGCTGCCAGCTGGGGCGGTGACCCACATGGCGCAGGCAGACCTCTCTTGCCTGGCCTGCTGCTCCCCTCAGCAGTGTGTTTCAGTCCATCTGTCTGTTCTGCCCCCTGCTCTGTCTGGTGGATTCTCTCACCTCCCCACACCTCTGGCCTGTACCCCAGTGCTTGTATGCATAAATAAATAAATATTTTAAAAAAATAAATAAAAGTGCTGATCTTTTAAAAATTTATGCACACATGAAATAGATATCTGGCACTCCAAAAACTCCAGTGGGGGTGGGAGGTTCTGTAATGGAAATTGGGTGAACTATGGAAAAAACCAAATTAGTCATGTGATTGTTGAAGGTTGGTGAGAAAGGTTTGTGTTCATTATACTATTTTTTCTGCTTTGTATGCTTAGTTCCATGTTAATTCATACAAAATGAAATAGGTGTTGAGCAGCATCAAATGTTCATTTTCCTGTTAATTGTGGAGAATAAAGCTCATGAGCTTTCAGACTATTAATAAAGTATATCACATTGATAGATTTTCCTGATGTTATACTTTCTCTGTAGTCTCCTGCCATGTTATTTTGTGAATATGCTATTGCATTATGTTCACTAGTATTTCACTCAGGTTTTTGGCATCTGTATTTATAAGAGAACCAAACCAATAATTTTTATTTTGTTTTGTCATGTTTTGTTTGCCCGCTTGGGAATCTAGAGTACACAGCCTTATAAAATGAGAGTATATGTTAGACCATTGGTCTTGACCCCAGATCCCGAATGTTCTTTTTTTTTTCCAATCTTTTTTCCCTCAGTTTTCAGATTATATTATTTCTATTGATCTATCTTCAAACTTTGCCCTCCTCAATCTGCGTTTAAGTCCATCCAGTGAATTTTTCATTTCAATTAATGTATTATTCCATTCTTTTACTTTCTGTGTGTCTGCTGAGATTTCCTATTTGTTCAGTCATCAGGGCCCTATTTCCCTTGCTGCTTTCTTTGAATACATTTGTGATAATTGCTGGAAAGTCTTTTTTTTTTAAAGATTCATTTTATTTATTTATGCATTTAAGAACTGGGGTGTAAGCCAGAGGTGCAGGGGGGAATGAGATGATTCACCAAAGACAGAGTGGGGAGCAGAACAGGCAGATACTGAAACACACTGCAGAGGGGAGCAGCAGGTGAAATAGGAGAGGCCTGCTGCATTGTGTGGGTCAGCTCCCTGGCTGGGTATTGAACTCATGCTGCAGATAGCTTCATAGTGCTGAGATTTAACCCCTTGCACTACCAGGGAGGTCCAACTGCTGTAAAGTCTTCGTGTGCCACCTCTAACATGTTTCACATCAAGGGTTCTTTCCACTAACCACCTGCTTTCACAACGATGAGTGACATTTTCTTGTTTCTTTGAATGTCTACCAATTTATTATTGAATACTGACTATTTTGCATGGCTCATAAGACCATGGATTCTACTATCTTTTCCTGAAGAGTATTGATTCTTATTTTAATAGGCAGTTTAATTACCGGTTGACAACCTTACACTTGTATAGACTCAGTGATGTTTTTCGTTAGTGCAGATAGTAGAAAACTCAGGATCCTTTTAAAAACCACTCTAACTTGGTAGGAGCCAACTTCCAAACTCTCCAATGGGTTGTGGCAGACTCAGTTACAGATTTTGTTAAAATAAGCCTTGTGTTGGACTTACTCTAGGACATGATCCTTTCTGTTAAATTGCAGCCTTTCTGGTACGTCAGCTCTGTCTCAGAAATACGGCACTGTGTTACAAAGCGCTCTCTACAATGGAAGGGTCAGAACTCCAACGTCCCTGCTTGCTCTCAATATCTCATTTCTGCTCTCAACCCTATAGCAGCTGTCAAATGACAAGCTTCAGGTGGTCTCACCATGTGCCTATAAAGCTCTTCCCTCAACCTCACACTTTGGGGGAAACCCCTCATAGGTTTCTGTTCTCCCTTTGCACAGCTCCTGTATAAACCAGCCTGGGTTGCTATAAGAGAACACCAGAGACTGGTGGTTTTCAGAGAAATGGATTTTCACGGTTTTGGAGACCAGAAATTGAGGATCTGTACACCAACTTTGGAGACCCAAAGTTGGGCTATCGTGAGAATCTCTTCTAGTGGGCACATGGCTGTGTTCTTATATCCCACCTGGCAGAGAGTGAGTTCTCTTTCATAAGAACAATAATGGCATTTATGGGCATCCAATCTCTTTTTTTTTTTTTTTCTTTTTAAAGCACTGGGGTACAGGCCAGAGGTGTGGGGCGTGAGAGGATTCACCACAGAGAGCTGGGAGCAGAACAGGCAGATCAACGGAAGCACACTGCTGAGGGGAGCAGCGGGCACAGCAGGAGAGGTCTGCTGCGCCACGTGGGTCCCCCCCCTGGCCGGCAGCAGGGATCGAACTCGTGCTGCAGTGGCTGCGGTCTACTTCACAGTGCGTTGCCCAACCCACTGCGCCACCAGGGAGGCCCTGGGCATCCAATCTCTTACAGAAGACATTATATATGAGACATAATTACCTCTCAAAGTCCTTACCCACATATACCATCGCACTGGGGACTAAGATTTCAGCAGATGAATTTGGAAAGGACATAAACATTCACCTAGAGCTACAAGCTTGAAGGTGTTCCCTCTGTCTTCAAGTTTCAGTATCATCCAAGAAAAATTCAGCCGTCCTTTCCTAAGCCCCAGGTGGAGAATTTTTGGTGAACATTCTAACAGACCTGGAGAGCAGCATTGTAAATGGCACCACGATAATTAACGACAACTCAGGAAGACTGATGATCGCAGGTAGCATATAAAACAGAAATAGTACAGCTTCTGCACTTCCCTTCCTTTATCCTCCATGAAATTTTATGGGAAATATGTCCAATAAAAATGTAAGCTCTTAATCTTTCCCAGAAATCCTACCTCATTTCATGAGTACTTTGAAGTAATAAATTAGAACTTTTTTTTCGCCTTTTATATTATCTACTTTACATTTATAAAGTGAGGATGGTAGCTCAGCCTGGCCAAACGGTCAGGTCAGAGGCATTTTTAAGACCTCAATTATCTTTCATTCATGTTCAGTCTCCATAAAAGAATTGATTTCCAACAAAGTCAGTAGCTTCATTACTTATAAGACTATTAACAGTAATAATAGTCATAGTAGCCATTCAGCCATGGTCCTTACAGACCAGGCATTGTATGAAGTATTTCATATACATGATTATGTACCTCACATATCTCTCCAAAGTAAGGATTTGTATCTCTATTTGACAAATGAAGAAATAAGCTCAGAGTAAATTAACTTGCTGAAAATCACAGATAGTAGCTCCAGGAATATAAAGCTAAGTCTGCCTTATTCTAAGGATGCTTTTTTTTTTTGCTATAAAATAACACCTCTATAAATAACAAACATACTGATTAAAGATGCACCACAACCAAATAATCATGATTACTATAATACTTACATCATTATAACAGAATAGCTGTTATATATGTAATTATGATCCTACATTTGAATAGAAATTTGTGTTTCTGAAAGCACATTTCTGTCATTTAAGTAGATTCTAAGGATAATTCTGTTTATTTTTAAGTAGGGCAACTTCTAAACACTAACAGTAGACTGTGAGCTTATTAACAAGCTGATAATGGTGTGGAAGGTTTAGGAGACACAAGACCTAAAATTCCTGGTGAAGTTTGAAATAAAAAGATAAAGCAGGAATCACTGTAACACTTTTCTTTTGCCCCTTGGAAAAATGTGTTTGGTTTAAAGTGTATTATGCAATTTTTATAATATTGCATACCCAAAAGAATGTTTGTTTTATTAATCTTGTCTCCTTATGCAAGATAAGCTAGTTTCTTTCAGTCATTAACAGTCATTCCTCTGATGGGGGTTTTAGAAAGTGATAAGCTCATGAGGGATTACTTTCAGTTTCTTCTATAATAGCCTGAGAAATGTGGTTGTGTAATAGACCAGTTTGCTTTTGAAAAGCCAGATGTGGGAATGGGAGGACACACTAAAATACTGAGTCCTAGTTACCAGCTGTGTCTTCTGGAATTGGCATTATTTCCAAACAGAGGTCTCCTAAGACCTCTACTGTCTCCATTTCAGGAAACGTGAAGACTTGGGCAGTAGAAGGCACCTGAGTGGCATCACACCCACTGGGAGCTACATCCATCCCAAAGAAGTTTGAATGAGGCAGAGTTCTCTTGTAGTATGGAGCTTTAACAGTAGTTATGAGGAGAGGCAGGTGTTTCTGATACATATAGCATTTACTTTTGTTCAAAACCACCATACCGTGAGCACTCAGAACACTGAGGATCTGAGGCAAACTGCATACTGGTCTCCCAAAGGTGTCTAGAAGCCGAACCTTTTGAGTTGTACTTGCTGTGGCTGGAAGGACTTTGTAGATGAGATCAAGAAGAGACAGGGGTGTTTACTCTGTTTACAGGCCACAGTCACCAGGGGGGCAGGAGGAGGCAGTCAGAAAGAGGAGGATGTGATCACAGGAGCTGAGGGGGTAAAGGTGACGTGAGGGGGTGTGAGGTAGAAAGCAAGGGCAGGACCTCCCTGGTGGTGCAAGGGGTTGGATCTCAGCACTATGAAGCACAAATTTGATCCCTGGCCAGGGGGGTGACCCACACAGCATGGCAGACCTCTCCTGTCTCACCCGCTGCTCTCCTCAGCAGTGTGTTTCAGTAGAGTCACCTGTTCTGCTCCCCACTCTGTCTCTGGTGAATCTCTCACCATCCCTGCACCTCTGGCCTACATTCCAGCCCTTGTATGCATAAATTAAAAAAAAAAAAAAACAAAAACGAAGCAAGGGCAGCCTTCAGAAACAGGAAGGGAGCAATCTTGCAACCCCCCTTAGAGACTCCAGAAGGAAGCAGTCCTGCCATCACTTTGATTTTAGCCATTTTGGACTCCTTTCAGACTTCTGACCTCCAGAAGTACAAGAGAATAAATGTGTGCTGTTTTAAGCCCCTAAATGAGTGATAACTATGACAGTGGCAAGTAGAAACAGACTTGATTGAACCACAATGCACTACAAAGCAAAGCACAGCCACTGCAGCACCAGTTCGATCCTTGCCTCCGGCCAGGGAGGGGACCCACATGGCACAGCAGACCTCTCCAGCCTCGCCACCCACTGCTCCCCTCAGCAGTGTGTTTCAGTCGGTCTGCCTCTTTTGCTCCCAGCTCTGTCTCTGGTGAATCCTCTCACCTGCCTAGACTCTGGCCTGTATCCCAGCTCTTATATGCATAAATAAATAAAATCTTTAAAAAAAAAAAAAGCTTCTGACTTTGCATTTCTTAAACTAATTCAAAGTTCATTTTGACAGAGAAATCACACGTTAAAAAGTCAACACGCAAACGGTGACCTCAGAGGACTTGTGTTGTCAGGAACTCCCTGACCATGTGTGTGGGGATGCTCCTTAGACATCAATGGCAAGCAGCCAGTCCTGCCTAGGACACTTGCAAGCTTCAACAAAATTATATCCTAATACAGACCTGTGATGCCAGCAGGAAGGGCACAGAGCAAGTTCTCGATGATCCTGGGCAGACGGGTCAAGGCGGAGTCCTGGAGCCCTCGGTGGCTTTTTTGGTTTTTATCGCATCATTATCTCAGAGGCGACCAGGTGCACGGCAGGCAGGGCGCATCCTCACCCCGCGCACCTTCACTCTCTGGCTCTCTAGCCGCTCATCTCTGCTGCTGCCGCTGCTGCCGCTGCTTCCTCTCTCTCTCCCCTGACCTGCTGCTCCCATTCTCCTATTCGCATGCTCTCGTTCTGCTGGTGTCCTCGTGATGCCACCCTTCTACGCCCTTGTCTAAGCCCAGGTGCACCCATGTGCGCATGCCCACCTAGGCATGCGTGCAGCCCGCAGGTGTCCGTCATCACACCAATGGCGGGAGGGTGGAAAAGCCTGATCACTTTTCTCTGACCCTACAAGACCTTAACAGTAAATCAGGCCTATTAGCTGAGGCAGTGGGCAGAAAACATAAGACCAGACTGGTACCAAATGACCGCTCTTTCCAGCCCTGTGATCTGGGTATTCTGTCCCGGGCATCCTTCCTCAAGTGCTTGTGCCCACTAAGCCTTTGCCTGCCTGCTGATCCCCTTGAAGGAAAAAAGAATGGCGTGGAGCTGGCTCTCTCCCCATTTTCTGAATAAGACACGTAATCTGACTCCTGCACTGAAGACCTTATTCAGCTTCTAGTCTTCAGAACAAGGGTGAATTCCCAACACTCCCTCGAAGTTCTGGGGAGTTTTTAAAAATAAAGCGTTTCTTTAGCCAATTTAACCAACTCTTAGAGAAATAAGGGTTAACAACTTCTAAATTAACATCGACCTATTATTAATGTGGGGTTCCACCCCAACAATTGTGCTGCATCACTATAACCTAAACATTTTATTAGGGCGGTGAGGTGGGGTGACTTTAGGGCTTTGAGGACATGGAATTTTAAAAGCTTCCTTTCACAGTCATCACCTTGCTGCAGACTATAGAGGAGAACAACATGGGTAGATCTGAGTGTTATGGAAGCCAATAGAGAAAAAAAATTTAGGGGTGGGGTGATGACCATCAGTGCCCCCATGCTTTTATGAGTTTGGTAAGATAAGTACTAAAAATGCCTAATGGATGTGGAAATGGGCCCTCGGTGACCTTCACTGTTTCAGCCAGTCAGCAGACGAATGCAAACACGGCAGTAGAGACAAGCAGAGAGGCAAAGGAGAGCGCACAGGTGGTAGTTAGAGTAGACACCTCCAAGTCCAGAAGAACTGCAGTATATTTTTATCCATCGTCTGATTTGCAACTATAACATTTTTATTGCATTTCCTACATTTTCTCTTCAACTGCCTCTTCATGACATCCATTTTTGTAAGTTAATTTTACTTTTCAGAGCACAGAAAGATAATAGTCTTTCTTCTTGCATGATTGACCAAAATTGGGATTGATTTTCCAAAATTCAGAAAAGTTCATTTTCTTTATTTTACAGGTCATGTTTAGTATATTTTGCAGACTTGTTTTGGAAACCCCTAGCAGGCTTCTTGTCTTAGATGCTGTAAGAATTCAGGCATTTTGCATTGCCTTGTGCAGTGCTATCCTGCATTCTGAGTTGACAGCCCTCTCACCAATCAGTTCCAGTGTCTCTGTGATCAAGGTCCCGCACGTTTGGGTGAAAACACTGGCAAGCCAGGGCCATGGGCAATCACAGTATTCCTGGAGACCATTGTAACCCTGCGGATGGCCTGCAGTCACCGGCTGTGACATGGGAAGTGGCAGTGAATCCCCTAAACATGGCCCACGAAACCCAAATTCCAATTCAACTTCATGTCAACTGGAGCCACAAGATGTCCATTCCTGCTTCATTGCTACCGTCTGTGAAGACAGTGAGGTGGAGGGGAAATAAAGGTGGAAAGAGGCAAAGAAAGGTCTTAGAAGTCTACCATTAAATGCACCTTCCTTATTCCATTCATAAAAGCATGGTCAGGTGAACACATTGCTGGGGAAGGGCTACTGTAAGTCAGGAGCCTTCAGTCTTTGAACCTGTGTTGGCCCATCACATAGTGGGTACTCGGTGGATGAATAAAGGTGGAAGGGAGGGGAAGGAAGAAGCTGAGTGAGCAGGAATAGCAGCACTGCCAAAGATGGAGATAGCCGATCATGTGGATTGCTGGGGTGATTTCATGACCTCAGCGAGTAGGAAACTACTTTTGCTTCTTCCCTGGGGCTTCTGACCTCCTGGATGGCTGCCCACATTTTTCCTCCTCCTACCCCGAGCTGTTCTAGCCACACAAAGGGCTGGGTCCTCATTCTGTGGCAGAGAGTGTGCCAGTGACCAAGCCTCCCTGGGTGCCTCTAGGAGTTGCAGCATCTAAAGGGCATGACGACCTGCTTTTAAGCCTGAAGGTCCAACTGGAGTTGGACCACTGCCGGGCATCTGGCAGCACTTGCCCCATAAAACTGATGTTGCCAGTAAACTGTAAAGAGGAAAAGAAATTCTCTGTTTACTTGGAAGCTATAGGGTAGCTTTGGAATTTCCTTACTAAGATAAAAAGTGGAGCTTACCCCATCAGCGAGCACCCCAGCACTGCTGATGAGAGCGGTTATAATCACCAGTCCTTGGACGCAGAAATGCCACTGGGACTTTAGAACTGACTCAGATCTCCCTTCCCTCTAGCTTAGGTGTTAGGGTGTCCTCAGGAACCCCTGAGGCCTCTGGCCATGGGTGCAGCAGTCACTCTCTGTGGTTGGTTTTGTCAGCTGGTGCTACTACCAGCGCAAGAGTAGAGACCTGGCTTTATGGTGTCATTGCTGCCACTCTTTAACCATTTCGTCACCTGCACCTTCTCCGCTCTCCCCAGGACAAAGGTTCTTGAAGGGACCTTTCTCCAGCCAAGAAAACAACCCCCTCAGTTAGACTTCAGGGGACCTGAAAACTTTTGGGAAAAAAAATAGGTCTAAAATTCACTGAAGATAGATGCCTTTCTGACGTTCATTCTTGACAGGTGTGGGACTTGTGATCCACAACCAAACTGCAAGATGGCTGAATGGCAGCATTCAGTATTAAGAGCAAAACATGCTTCCTCCCTCCGTACACAATGCTACAAGATTACGCGAAGGTAGAAGCCCTAAACCTCCTCCTTTAGTTCTTTAAAACCTTCATGTCCTGGTTGAGGGGGTCCTGTGAGATTCAACTTACCTGAGGATTCAAGGACCAGGAATATGGGCTCAGCCATCGGTTCAAGCCCTCCCCCCCTTGGAGGGCTCTCTTAGTTTGGGTTCCCCCAGAACTCTCAATGATTTGAGTCAAGTAGTTTGCTGAGGCAATGATCCCAGGAGCACTAGTCGGAGAAGGAAAGAGGCCAACCAAGGGTGTGTTTTCAAGCAAGTCACCACTGCAGGCAGCTGGGGCTTCATCATAGTAAGAGCCAGTGTGGTATGCGTACCTCCACGTCATCCCATCCAAGTGGTAGGTAACTGGGTTCTTATCCATCGATTCTCCATCTCTTCAATTCATCTTGGTTGAGTGGTGATCCAGCCCTCTGCCCTGCTGTGTGTGTGTGGGCTCCACAGGGAGCCCAGGGTTCCAGCAGCTGGAAAAAGCAGCCTTGCAGGTGCTGGCCATTCAGAGTCCAGCCAGTGAGCACAGATATAGGGAATAGGAGGTAATAAGGTAGGTGGTAGACATGGGAGGTGACAGTTCCCAAGGTTGACATGCAGGACTCTTTCATGACCCATAAAGAAGGCAACAACCCAGGCAAAGTCACCCACAGGATCTTCAGGGTCTGACGATTATCTCTGGAGCCCTGAGTAATCTGCCCAGCTGAGAAAGCTGAGGCTCTCGGAGCTGGACCAGTCTTACGTTCGTAGAACACTGGGCACTGATGAGAGTAGGGAAGGGATCAGGGCTTGGGACAAACATCTGTCTTCAAAAGAAAACTGGGGTCAGAAGAAGGGCAACTGGAGCATGAACCAGGTACGCTGGTTCTCCATGAGGATGCTGTCACCTTAGCGGTCTCAGGAAGAGGCTGTTCTTTCAAAATAGATGTCACATCAATGGCCGGGGGAAGGAGGTAGCAGGGGGAGGCAGAGGGGTGCTCTGACACATAGTGGGAAATATTCATGCCAGGAAGCCCTACCCAATGAAGAATTCCAGGGTCCTCAAATCCTCTCCTTTCATATATCTCACAGGGGAAAACTTACTTGTAAATTGCTGAATTTACAGCCTAACTTCATTTCACATACAGAATCAAGGTCTTTTTACATGATTTCAAGACAGTTTTTTTCCAAGAATTATGCAGGTGCCTTTTAAATCAAGAGAAGATTATATTTTGTCCAGAACTCTACAAAGAGTAGAGCAAGAGTTTTGAAAAGCTCTCTCAGCTAGCGGCAGTATTTGAATCACCAATTCAACATACTTGACTGAATCGGTCTGCATTTGCAGTTCTCACACCCAGGTAATTTTATAAAGAGATGAAAGGCCATGCTAGTTCATTACACCTTTTTATGTAGTTGTGCCAGAGCATTTACATATAGAAATATGTAATTATTCTATTGTATGTTTCTTCTTTTATTTGTCCTTTATATCAGTTAGAATGATACATTGAAAAAGTTGTACATGCAGGCAATTTATGTTTTCTGTGAATTTCATATAGAAAAGACAGTGATACAAAATATTTGCTATAAGAAGGGAGCATTGGATCTGGTTGGGCTACGACTCATTGCTCTAAGCTTTTCCAATAAATACTAGGACGGAGAGAGTAGTTCTAGAAGCCCCAGGCACTGGTGAGGGTAGGTTTCTGCCAGTATGATTGCCTCCTTCATCTGCCTTATATTGACTGATTCTGGAATCGGCCTTCAGGTTTTGGAGTTGGCTTTAAAAAGGTTATCAATAAATCTGAGTGGCTAAGGGGTCAATGGATCTGAAAAACTTGCCTGGTGTGGGGCGGGAAACGGTGATTGAGAGAGTTGGAGTTACTTATCTTGTGAACTGTAATTTAGGAGTGAGCAAAGGTCGAATGAGGGCCTAATTCCTATTATCTAATTTCTAGAAAGCCAACATGGGGCACCCTGGTTCTGAGTGGAAGAAAGGGAAGAGAGGCCTATAATCAGAACAAACATCTTCAAAATCAGGGTGCAAACATGGTTACCTTTTTTCCTAACTAAATAATCAAGTTCTCTGTTCCTTTACCCCTAAATGAGTTATTTTCTTGATGTTCAGGGTCTCTTTCCAGAGGCCTCCATTCATCCCTCTGATTGCCTAAGAGTGAAATCCAAAAGGGTCTGTTAGACTTTAAAGGAAACAGAACCAAGGCCTGGTGTTCCGCTCCTGCTATTGCGCCTGACTTCCACAAGGTGGCACTGTAGAAAATAGTCCCACGGAATGAACCCGATGATAGCAATGATCCCCGAAGTTCTTTGAGGAAGGATAACTCTAGCCTAGCCAAAAGGAACCACCTACTTTTTTTCTGAACGTTTTCAGTTCTTAGTACCTGCTCTTTCAACTTAACCACCAGTTATCTCTCAAGGAATGAGCCAGTCTCAAGACCCAAGCCTGTCCTTTTCCTTCCCCTAACTCTCATCTGTGTGTGGCAGTTTTCCTCTTGAACTTTTAAAATACGATCTCAATCGCCCCATTTTCCAGACCATTTGCCTCCTTTCCACAGTGCCCAACTCATTTCTATTCCTGCCTGTTCAGTGCTACCCCGGTCTTGATCACACTATTATGGCTATATAATTATTCCCCTGGAAAAGCAAGCACCCACTAAAATTGCTTCAAGGAGAGGGGCGGTCTTTAACTTCATGTAAGAAATAATTTTGAAAATCCAGAGCTGTATAAAGTCTTTCTCAATAGGTAATGAGTTCCTCATCTTCAGTAACACTTAAATGAGGCTATTTGAGCAACCTCAGCCCAATATCCCAACAGGCTTCACAGGACAGGGGAGCAGAGACATCTGCCTTTGTGATGTTGTGGCTCAGGCAAGACAAGGCTCGCCTGTATTACGTCCCCCCAGCACCCCAAATGTGCCTGCTATCACAGTTTTCTCCTCTTTTGTTGAAACTAATGAGTCACGATTCAAGTAATGTTTTTCTGTGACTCCAAAACCATTTTGCTTAATGAGGTACTAAGTCTTTATAATTAGGCCCAGAAGGAAATGAGGACGTGGCCCTTAAGAGCAATAATTATTTCAGTTATTTATGGTAATAAAAAATTGAAAATAGGAATTCTTCCTCAGAATGTGACTATTTATTCTTTTACATATTGCCTAACAGGCAATTACCCTATTAAGGCGGTGTTTGGTTGCTAAAGACATTAATTGAAATGTAAATTAAATGTAAATCAGCTAATTAAATTGATATGTAATGAACTTGTCAGGCGGGCTGCTCTGATCAGATGCATTTCACTAATAAACAAGCCTTGCAGCCGGCCCAACACACAGCTGGGGTGAAGGGTACCTGAGCGGTTCTCCACCAGGCTAAGGAGGAAGGGAGGCTCTGCTCTACCCATATCCAACAGAAGCACGAAGAACAGTTCCCTGAGGAACATGTTTTCCTGTACTAATCTGGGCCTCTTTTTCATTGTTTCAAATAGTGCTTTCAGATGCAAAAGTTAGAAAATTCAACTCCAACTGGGTCAGGTAAATGGCACATCTAGTAGTAAGCTGAGTTTTAGAGCTGCTCCTTAGAAAAGCTCCACTTTTCTCTGATTCTTCTGGAGATTTCCTCCCCATATTGGGTTCATATTTAGGTCAATATCTTTGTACAAGGGGGTGTTGTTTCTACAACCAGTGAAGGGAAATTTTGAGACTTGCGCCAATTGAACTATGGCAGTTTTGCAACTGAAGGGCACTGTGCAGTTTGTCCAGGTTATTAAATAGTGAGGCACTTCCATACAGGTGATCTCTGGTCATACACAAGCTGTCACTGGGAAACCCCAAATGGAAATGGGATGGTGTCCTCGGTCTGAGTCCTTACCTATGTGCTTTAAAAAAAACAAAACAACAGCAACAGAAACCTCAGAAGACCCAAGGGCAGTCACATAGAGAAAGGTTAATAAAAGGTTTACTTACGAGGGAAATGGAAAGAGAGGGAGTGCAAAGAGAGAAAGAAATTAATCGGTCAATGTCCTACCGGTAATGCTGTCTGAGCTGAGACCCCAGGTGCAGGCTGAAGGCAGGCAAAATCAGGAGACCCTGCAAGTGCACATGTTCTTTTTTATAGCAAGCATGGCTGCTTACCTCCACCCTTATCTCCCAGCAATCCTCCCTTCAAGAAGTCAAGCGTCATCGCAGATTCATG
This sequence comes from Galemys pyrenaicus, assembly GCA_019455555.1. Classification (NCBI taxonomy): domain Eukaryota; kingdom Metazoa; phylum Chordata; class Mammalia; order Eulipotyphla; family Talpidae; genus Galemys; species Galemys pyrenaicus. The sequence continues at coordinate 651,163 of JAGFMF010012261.1, read as the reverse complement.
GCATGATGGGAATTGTAGTCCTTGGCACCTGGGCTCTCTAGCATGGAGGTGAGGGTGGAGCCCATAAAACATCAGTGGGTGGAGTCCTTTCAGGACATAATATTCCCCCAATAGTCTCTCTGGCTGCTCACCAGAACTCTGCAGAGGACTCTGACTCATCAGGAAAGGATTAATGCCTGTTGGAAGAGGGGCACCTTCAGAATCCAGCTCTGGTATGGCTGGCACTGGTTCCGATTGACGGGCACTCTAGCTTTTAAATATTTTGAAAGACTTCCCCCAATTGGATCATTCCTAAATCAATCCCTATGATTAGGGAAATTCCATTTACTGTTAGCTATACCCTTGAATTTACACTGTGCAAATGGGAAGAATTTTTCTTCATTATTCTAGACTCAATCTAGGGCAGTAGTCCTCAAACTTGAAGGTATGCAGAATCACCTGGAGGCCTTGTTAACTGCAAACTGCTGAGTCCTATTCCCGGAGTTTGTGATTTAAAAGTGAATCCTTAGATTTCACATTTCCATCAAGCTTCTGGGTGGGACTGAGGCTCACACTTAGAGAACCACTGCTAGGTCCTTGCCATGCCTTGGGAATTGAATATAGTCATTTAAATTATGTTCTGTGTTGTTCTATGGTTCTGATAAGGAAACTGGTTGAGAAAGATTGCTCTAGGCTAGATGTCAGCCAACTGGAACAAACCCTCTCCCCACCATCTGCTTTTGAAAATAAAGCTGTTTTGGAGCACAATCACATTCATTTGTGTATGATTATCTATTTTCATCCTACATTGGCAGGGCTGAGCAGTTGGGACAAACATCTTATGGCCTATAAAATCTAAAATATTTAGTAATTGGTTCTCTCTAGAAAGTTTGCCAACTCCTTAGCAGGGCTTTATCTAGACTTATCAAGACCCATCTCTGGAGTGGAAGTGGAAATAAATCTTATACTTCATCCTGGTTGCTATATAAATAAAGACAAGTGAAGTGGATGGAAAGAAAATAAACCATGTTTACTGTGACCCTCATCTATTGAATGGGTGTGATAATCCCTGCTGTAGAGGTTTATTGTTTTGTAATCCAATGATCAAGTTTGCACAAGTAAGCAGAGGCAAAGAAAAAGGTTTATATACTATCAAGGACAGGAGTATGAGGCACAGCAAGTTTTATCTGGGAACTGTTATTTCCAGCTACCACATAGACCTAGTGACCAGACTGAACTCTCAGCTATGTCTGCAAACCTACAGACCCCACAGCTTCTGGGAAGCTAAGAGTTTCCGCCACCCTTCTACATAAAATATTCTGGAAAATGAGGCACAGATGGTCCTTATCAAGACAACAAAACTTATCTGAAAACATTCATTCAATCATTCATTTAACAAATGTTTGCCAATATCTATTCCAAGTAAAACTGTTCAAGGAACTAGGAATTCAGTGGTGAACAAAATGAATCATCCTAGAGGCAAATTCACCAGTTGTTAAACTTTGTCAATGCCTGTAGATCTTCTAATCAATATTTTAGAAGCAAGTCCTTTTAAATCATGTACATAATATATGCATATTATCATATATTTTATGTAACACATCTTAATAGACGGAAGATTTCTAACATCCCAAGACTAACCTAGCAAGATTTTAAACTATAAATTCAACTCCTTTAATAGATATAGAACTACTTGAGTGATTCATTTTTTCTTGAGAAACTTTCAGTAGTTTGTTTCATGAGTGTTTTTTATTTCACTGAAGTTTTCAAAGGAATTGGCATAAAGTAGTTCTTAATATTTTCTTCTTAATCTACATTATTTCTAGGATCTGCGCACATATCCCCCTATTCAGTTTAGTATATTAATTTGTGTTCTCTTATCTTTTCATTTTTTAACATGAGTCTAACCAGAGATTTATAAATTTTGTTGATTCTTTTTAAAGGACCCACTTTGGTAGACAAAAGGATTATTCACGTGGATATGCACCAACATGAGCTTACCTGGGATGCACATGCCTTACCTGGGATGCATCCTGCTCTTATAGGATGTGATGTGTTTACAGAATATATTTACTATATTTTTGCACATTAAAATAACTTATGCCTGGTATGAGCTAATGATCTGGAAATTACATCCTTTTAATCCCCATCATAGAAAAGAATCAGAAACAAACTGATTCTTAGGACAACAGTACCTACTCATTCTTGCCCCAGAGCTACGATCTTAAGGCTCCCACTCTCTACTATAGTCTAGTCTGGAGTGACCTTGATTATTTGGATAGACCACAGAACATCACACAGGTCTCCCTACACAGGTGACATCTCAGTGAGTGGGTCTGAAGGGCAAGAAGTGGCAAGCGCACTAAAGCCCTGGTAAGACACTGTGCTGGTGCAGAGCCAGCATCCTCAGTTAGTTGCCATTGGGTGTTCAGAGTAGGGCTCTCTGAGGAGCAGCAACCAGGGGAGGGAATAGCAATGATAAAAATGCCAAATCTGAATGCATATGACATGGTGGAGGAATAGGAAGAAGGTTAATGTGGCCAGACACAGAAGACAAGGGAGTGTGGTGAGATCAGACGTTGGAGAGGTGGTTAGGGGCCAAACCTAGCAGAGTCTGAGTGCCAAGCAAAGATGTGTGAGTTTTCTTCTTATTCTATTTCAGAAACTTAGTTTATAACACTGTCATACAAAGGTGTACAGCTTTCCATTTCCACCTCTATACTACAAAGTGATCATTACAAAATGTCTAGTTGTTACCCACCACCATACAGTTGATACTCTGTCCATTTTGTAAATCTACTAGTGGATTAGATGTGTAAGGTCAAAGGGAGACATCAGAAATAACAACAAAACTTGGGTCCTTTACCCATCAGTTGGTACTTGCCTTTTATATGGGCCAGAAAGACTGAATGAGGAGGAAATTTAGGGTAGGCATGAAAAATACGTGAAAACCAAAAATTCTGTTTAAGCTCGAAATGGCTGATAATCTGCTGACTACATGAATCCTGATTTCTGAAATGGTATTAGTATTATGTATTAGGTATTAGAGACAAGGATCTGGAATCACGGGCACAATTTGCGGGACTTACAGATGCAGTTAGAGGCTGGTGAGCATTTGGGTTGCTGGAGGTCATGTTCTTAGCCAAGCACTTGGCTTTGAATCCAGACTAAAGTGAACTTGTATCTTTGCTCTGCCAGTCTCTGGCCACGTGGCTCTGGGCCTGTCACTGTTCCTGCCTCCAACTCCTCAACTCTAATATAGGGAGCACAGCATCTTTTTTCTCAGTGCTATAATCTCTTAGAATTAGAAGTAACAGATGTTGGAGACATCGATACCACGATTCACCTGCTTCTATTGCAGCCTTCAGCGTAGAAATAAGCATGCTAATTTTATAAATCCAAACTTTTGAAATATTACATCATGCTCCATGTTAACCCAAAACACCTAGATAAATGTTTAGGCAGGCCTGAAGGGGGTGGAGCAGGGCATAGAAGTCTTGGTATAGGTCAGTAGGAATGGCTCCGGGCGAGGGATTCATACTTGCCCTCCTGTGGGTGTTGTGCTGCAAGACATCTTCTGCAGGGAAGCACACATCGGTGATCTTGCAGAATAGACATGGATTCTGAAGTCAGCCCGGGTTCGATTCTCTAGGTTTTCTCGACCTTCCCCTTCAATGTGAACCAACTTGGCACGAGCAGCGCACAACGGCTCCTTTGGATCCGCATATTTAATAAATATGTCAACTGGCGTCTTTGTCATTTTTACTTTAATACAGCTCGTCAGGAGCTTAGCATTGAGGAGCCCTTGAGTTTGAAGCTTACGGAGCAATTAAACTCCCTCCTGGGAGAGTCCAAGCCTGGAGATTGTTGGTGCATAGAGATGAGCAGTTGTGTTTGTTTCCCTCTAGCCAGAAAAATGGAACACGCCAAAGTTCACCAAACACCCCACACAAAGATTCGGTGAGCCGTGTGTGCATTGCATGCTATGTAATTATTGTCGAAAACGACTCATCTAATAGCCAGGGAACCGGCCCCTCTCCTATTAATTTCTTTTAACTAGCTATTTATTGTCAGGAAAACACTGTGTGCCCGATGGAATGGTCAGCAGTGCTGCAGTAGGGCCGGCCTTCTGACGGTCACAGTGCGGACACATCCGGGTGGTCAGCTCAGGTCATGTCTGGCCGGGAGCTCTACTCCTATCAGATTCTGTAGCTCAAAGAGGTGAAGTGACTTGCTCAAGTTCACAGAGCGGCTTCATTTCTCTGCAAAGTCGGGTCCTTAAAGGCATAGGCTCTGGAGGTAGGCACATGGGGCATCAAATCTGGCAGCTACCAGATATGGCCGACCTTAATGGCCTTGCTCGGTGCCCTCATCCCTGCAGCTGAGGTTGCCCAACTTCTGACTGCCAACAGCTGCATTTATGTGACCACCAGAGCCCATGATCCCCCTTCCCCTCCCCCTGCATCCTCCCTGCAGCAGCCCAGAGAGATGCGAAACTAGAAGATTCCTTGGGTGCAGCCTCAACCAAAACTGACTGAGGGGGTGCAGTTGGTGAGAAACACAAGCTGCCCCCTCATTGTATGGTATGATCCTGAGACCCCAGTACACTTACACCCAGTTTCCCCCAAAAGATTAAGTTCATTTTTCACAGTGGCAATTCACTTGCTCAAGACCATTTCGGCAGCTGTCCTTTCTTTCTTGCCTCATTTTCCCATGTCCCCATTTTTTCCCTGCAATTGTTTCTTAAGTAAATTCCTTGTATGTGGGTCCTAACCTCTAGACTTGTTTCTGGGTAATGAAATAAATCATTTTCATCCTCATGTTTCCTCAGCTTCCTAATCTGTAAGAAAATCCACACAGTGCTGATGTCCTAACTTTACAGGGACATGCAAGGATGGACATGGAATGTTTTACACAATTCTGTTGACACCAGGAACAGACTTACATGTCCACTAGGAGGGGAATGAATAAATCAGATTTTATATGAAAGATAATTATGTAATTAATAAAAATTAAAGTTTTCAAAGAATATTCAGTGAGATGGAGAACTGCACATGAAAATTATACATAACACATTCCAGTTGAAGAGCTCAGTGGGAGGAAATATCTACAACTATAAATATGTAATTACCTCAATTTTGCTAAAAACGTATGAAAAATACATGAAAAGTTAATTATCCCTTAGCAGTGCTGAGTTATTTTCTTTGGGCTTTTTCCTACTTTCCAAATTTTGAAATTTTTCAGATGCATCATGCTTATAATCAGGAAAAAGATATACTTTCTAGAAACTGACCTCACTTTCAAGATTTCAACTGTAATGAAAAATATAGATGCTTAAAAGTAAAATCATGCAGATTTTACTCGCCTTTTTTTTTTTTTTTTTTTTGATCTCCTTTGTCCCTGGCCAAATGCACTAATCAGTAAAAGGGAATTCAGCTTTTATGCAATACCAGAGTGGACAACAAGCCAGGTCACACTTTGCAAAGAGTATAAAGCTGAGGTCCTTCAAGCCTGAGCTTCAGGCTTCTGTCCCTTTGGGTTCTCCTCATTCTGATCCTGCCCTGAAACTATTTTTCTTCACAACTTCAAGTCAGTTGCTCTTCTAGCTCCCATTTTTGGTGGCGATTCCAAGTGACAGTACCAGGTTAGGGAAACTCAGTCAACAGCTCCAGTGTTGATGGACAGTTTAGTCCAGTTCACTGGACTCAGCTTTGGATTCATTTCTTCTGAGGGTTCTATGACTTGCCAGAAACTTCTCCATGGTGATATTTCCTATATATTAAATTCCATCTGCAATCAAGCTCCTCAACCTCCATTTACCCCCCGAATTTGTAGGCAGAAAATTATTCATTCAATGGAGCAAATGCCTCTATCACATGCATACCCAGCTCTCCAACCACTAATGCATTTATCCACTGAAAACAATCACACACAGCACAGTACTACATTCTAGAAAGCATAATTGATTTGCTCTACCATACTTCTCAACCATAGGTTAGCAAAGGCACGTTACTCATTCCTCCTTCACCCTCCTGTGCCCATGGATGGCAGACACTTGGGCTGACTGCCCCAAATCTTCTCAGCCCACCTGATTTCACACAGTCCTGGTGGATGGCCTATGCACTGGACCAGCATCCTTTTTCTTGTGAAACCTGGCTGCCTCAGGGATCAGCCCCACAGAGGATCAACCAGGTAGTGAAGGGGAATTTATGACCAAGGATGGCACTTAAATGTCCCTTCTCCTCTGTTGTCTCTTCACATCATTTTAAAGAATGTCTCCAGAGGGACTAAGGTCGCTATACCCTTAATAACAATTAGTTCATTAACATATTCTTTCCTGGCTTTTCTCTCTGTGCTGACTCACTGTTAACTTGTCCTTACCTATGCCTCCAGGTACCACCTAGTAAATAAACTGCTTGTTCTCAGCTGTACTAGTGTTTGATTTCAGTAGAACTCAAACTAAAATACCACTGTAAGCATTACAAATGAATGAATCAATGAATGAATGGTGTGATACTATAATGAAGGGGTGAGGACAGTATTGGAGGGGCACAAATAGCCATCTGCTTTGGGTGATGAAAGACCCTGCTACCTCATTATCCACCTACAATGAGAGGCCAAAGCTTCCGTGTGCCTGTACAAGGTGTTAACAAAGTACCTTAGGAATCAGGAGTGTTCGAATACCATGGATTTGAGTGATCATAGTATTTACCCTAGATGGGATTCTTGCCTTTGGTAGGGACATACTTATTCTTCACAAACCTCCAGTGTTCTATGAATTTTGTAAATAAGGAAACTGGTTCGTAGAGGTGACTCAAGGCAAAGCTGGATCTCAGCCGGAACTGTTCAGATATCAGAGCCCATACTCCTACGCCTGCCTCTTTGTATGAGTGTACTACAACATCTGGTCAGGAATATCCAACTGTTTGGTAAGCAGCTAATAATCCACACCCTTGAAATCAAGGAATGTCTTTTCATGGGGTCTCAGGCAATTCTGACAGGTCTTCCATGCAGTGTACTAAATAATGCATACGTCCATTTGTTTTCAATGTTAACCAACATTTAAGATAAAACATTACTTTATTTATACTGTCTGGCAGCTCAAGCATGCTCTGCAATGTCTGTTACACGGTGATATTAATTAGGTCTGCAGCACTGCACCTTCTGTATGCAACATTTGCCGAGTCACCTGCTGGCCTCATCTCTCCAGAAGTCTCTGGTTCGGTATCAGGTCTGAGGACAGAGAGAATCTTTGGTAGATTGGCATCATTGCCAGAGCTACCACGTAGAGTATGAAAATTTATCACTGAGACATCTACCCCACAGCATTAGGGTATAGCGACCTGCCATGGCTTTCAAAGTCAGTATGAGATCATCTTTCAGAGGAGGCAAATTGGTTGGAGGGGGAGTACCTAGAACCACCAGGTGGCAGTGCGGAGTCTTCAGTGATCACTGACTTGAATAGGTTCATATTTCACAGGTGGGCACACTGAGACTTAGAGAGGGAGAACGACTTTTCCAAAGTCATAGAGATGCTAGTAGACTGGGACTAGATTTGGATATTTTGGCTTCCGGCTTGGGCTCTTTCTAGGATAATTCCGAGGTTCCTATCCTTTGCGCTCATCCCTTTCCTACTGTGTGGCTGCAGAATGGATGCAGATAATGTCAGTTCCTTCTCCTTACTACACCCATTTCTCCTGCAGTTCCCGAAAGCTCTCAGAGACTTGGAGAGGGGAGATGACAGCAGTTGAATCAGTAGCCCCAGACTTCTGGGTCAGCACTAACAAAGTATGTAAGCTGCTTAAGGATGAATGAATAAATGAACAAAAGAACGAATGAGTGCTAAACTTGCTAAAGCATGAGTTAAGGTATACGTGATGAACAAGACTTAATTAGGGAAGCCCTCATCCTGTGTGTTTGCATTTCAATAAGGTCAAGGTCTCAAGCTTCAGGGAACTGCTGGGTGGGCACAGCAATTATTTATTTCATAATTGTGCTGCCTCCAATTCTGGTCACTGGCTAATACTGAGTCTAGCTCAGGCTGGGCCTTCAGTAAGTGCTTCTAAAATTGAACAGAAACAAACACTCTGGAACCACAGCATTCAGCTCTCTAGATGCAGCTTGGAGAGATGTTGATGTGTTAAGGAGAAAGCCTCATCATAAGGAGGAGTCTTCAGTGATCACTGACTTTAATAGGTTCATATTTGAACCTATTACATCATGCCTCGGTTTTTTGCTTTTTTTCCCAACCTTTAATCAAGGATGGCCTGAAGAAGGAGAAAAGGAAAAATGGACAGGAACACAGAAACTGAGACCCAGGAAAGAGAGGAAAACACAAGGTCGCTGGCTGAGTCAGGAGAAGGGATCTTGAACTGCCCCACGTTCTGGTCGACCAGAATCAGTGTTTTGCTTCACTGGGTTTGGGAAGGGGAGAGATGGCCTTGAGATCTTGGTGGTACAGCCCTGAGGAGGCTGGGAAGAGGGAGTGGCCTTTTAATATGGATGAAATGTGGAGGGATTAGACAGAATTTCAAATAGAAATTAAACCAAACACCTCTGACTAGGAGTTTAGATAAAAATGTGCTTAGAATTCACAATGATCTGTCATCTAAGACTCAGTAGAGACATGCATCAACATCAGAACTATAAAAACGCATGCATTTTCACATCCAAATAGAAAGAAGTTACTTGTAAAAGTCTCTCAGATAATGCAAATATACTAGTGCGCCCATGTGCACTTGCACACACACACACACACACAGAAAGACACACACTCCATCGTAGTCAATTTAATTTTAGCCTTCCCAGCTTCGCCACCTTTCTCTCATTTTTCTCTCTCCTATGGTTGCTCTTAGCCTTAGAGTTTGACAGCTTCTTTAGGTATCTACATGTTGGGTTTGTGCCACTTTGCCTAGAAATTTAAGGGGCTGCCCATATTTATAAACTTCTGAAGGGATGGAGAAAAGAGGGGCATCAACCTCACAGAAATGTTCTGCTGAGAGCAGATATTCTCATCCTCTATTGCAGCAGCAGCAGCAATAGCTACAAGTTCCCATGATGATTATTCTCTTTCATAATTATTGCTGGGTCCTAGAAACCAGCACATTAGTGAGACTGGCTTTTGTCGGCTCTAAACATCTCACCCCAATAACAATACAAAGTTGAGCTGGAAAAGTGAAGTGTCAAAGCCACTGTTAAGCACCAAAGGAAGTATTCAGATGATAGTTATCTATGAGATCAGGGAAGACTTCCTGGAGGAAGGGACTTGAAGGATAGGTAGGAATCAACAGCAGAGAGGAATGGGGCATGCCTGGCAAACACAATGTTTAATAAATTCTGTTGGATGAATTTATGACAGGACAACCCAAGTAAAAGGCAAAATATAGACCAATGGGGGTCTTTATGAAGTTTCAGAAGAAGGGAAGAAAATACTGGGAAGTATTTTTTGAAATACTGTTCTTTCCAGTTAATCCTCTCTTAGGATACTCTTGGGAGCATGATGCCTGAGGCTCATGTCTCCATATAAAAGAGTAAGAAACAAACCAGTGGAAGCTCTGGAGCAATCCCAGACAGGGCAAGAGATTTACTTAATGTCACACAGTCAGATTTACTTAATGTCATGTAGTGACAGAACTGGGGATAAAACCCAGTTCTTCTGGGCACATCCTTAAACCCTTCTGATTTAAAATTTTGAATTTTGGGGGCGTGTGAGGAGTAGGAAGTGGCTTGGGATAGAGGAGGAAGAAGTCTTTGGGATATTTGGTGGGAAAATTCTCTTGCTGGTGGCCAGCATCTGCTTGGTAAAGTAGAAGCAGGGCGAGGGGTGGGCAAGAGGAGGCGCCTGCTCTGAGCCACTCCATCCCTATCGGAGATCAGAGACGCCTCTCTGGTTCTCACCACTCTGAGTGTAGCGCCAAGCCTGCCCTTTCCACTCTCCTTTCTCAGCCACTGTTTTAAAAGAAGACTCGTGCTCAGAGGATGTGCAGGGCATCTAGTCACAAAGCAGGATGCCTGGAGCCAGGCTCAAGGGAATAGGCAAAATGAGGCCATGTGTAGGAACAAAAAAACCACAAACCAGTGAGCTCCCGAGGCAGAGGCTTTTTATAGTCAGCATTAAATATTCATTGTATTCAGCCTTACAACTGTACACAGAAAGGCTGAGAAGGGAGCAGCAACTGGAGTTGGTGACATCCAAGATCTTCCACCTAGTTGCTGTGAGACTTTGGACAGATTACGGAACCTGTCTAAGCTGCTGAATGCCTGCTTCAAAGGGTGGTTATCAGGATTACATGTGAGCGAGTAAAATAAGCAAACTGTGAGGCCCCCAGTTAGACCAGAGAAGCAGCAGCAGCTGCTGCAGTAGAAAAATACCAACAAAAGAGTTTAAATAATGGCAATAGAAACAGTAGCAGTAGCAGCAATAGTAGGAGTAATAGCCCCAGCAGCAGCAGAACACATAGTAATAGTGGTAGCAGCAGTAATAGGACCAATAGCAGCAGATGCAGTAGTAGTGTTACAGGGTCGAATGAGGGGTGTCCCAGGACCCCCAAACCTGCCTGCTCTAAATGGATTCTGCTATCTGCCACATCAGGTCAAAACATATTCTATTGCGTGGGACCTTCAATTAGTTAATACGATTAATGTGCACTAGAAAGAAGAGAAAGAATATAGTTTACAATAGTTTCCAGATGAAGCGCTCAGTTACCATCCTCTTATGGGTAAATGCCCAACCAAATATGGTTGGCCTAAAGCAGGGCCACTGACACCTGACAGCTTGCTGCAGGCCTAAGGCATCTCCTGGTGGAGATCCCTAGGAGAGGGGAAGAAAGGACCCGGCAAGTCTGGAAGGAAAAGAGCAAAATCAAAGTCTAAGTGAAGATAAAGGCTGCGTTGTCAGCCTCTCCACAGGTCTCTCACCCACATCTCTGTCTCTTTCAAGTGTCTCCTTCCAAGTCCCTGGTACAAGTCCAAAGTCAAGAAGCAAACACATGTTCTTCACATGTCTCTCTGCTCCATGGACCTTCCCAAGGTCTTCTTCTTCATCTCTCTTTGCTTCTTCCTAGTCTTCCCCCAATCTCTTCCTCTTTTTCTGCTCCTCCTTTCTCTTCCCCTCTCTGCTCCTTCTTCTCTCAGTCCTTCTCCTAGTCTTTTCTAGTTTCTCCTCCCTGTCCAGCGCCACCCTTCCTTAGGGTGGGGCAGGGGAACCTGGAACCTCCTCTTTCCCTGGGGATCACCCTGTGACAGTAGCAGTGGTGGAAGTAGAGACAGAGACCATAGCAATGCATTAGCAGTCGTGGCAGAAGTGGTACCAGAAGCAGCAGTAACAGCAGTGGGGGAGGCAGCAGGAGGGGTAGTAAATAAGCAGTGACAGCCATTGTGCCAATAGCAACAACCATGGCTGCTGGTTTTCTGTAGGGAACGTTATCTAATTGTCGTAGGCACTGTGAGAGAGTTTGACCTTTGGAGAAAGACTAGACATTAAGGAAATCCGTCTCCACTTCTCCGTAGAGACTGGGACCTTGAAGACTATCTACACTTCTGCCTTCAAGACCAATGCTCTACCATCTGGTGTACCTTTCACACTGAGTTAGAGCTCATTTCTCAGGGAAGGGACACGTGGAAGGAGTCTGAGCAGTAGAAGAGCTCAGAGAGCTCAGTACTCTGTGAGGAGGTCTATAACTGGGTTCCAATGATTTGGAAACTCTCAGGATGACATTTTAGGTTTGGGAGCCACTCTTCCTTTTATTTTGCTTCATTCACTGAGTATTTCTGGCCTGTTTGGAAGTGTATCAGGTACTGTGAGAGGCCTAGAAATGGAAAAAAAAAAAACCAGCAAAAAAACCCCACTCTCTATTCCTAAAAAAATTAAAGGAGTGATGATTATTTAAGGGAAGGAACTGAGAAATAACTAAACAAACACCAGTGCAAAGCAAAAAAGGAAGCAGTTCATTATAATTGATGAGATTGCAAAGGATGTCATAGAGTTGGAACCTTCTAGCTAAGTCTTGAATGAAAAGAAGTTTTTCCCTAGTTTGGTAGAGACGGCGAGTGAATGTGAGAGACCCTGAACAGGCAGAACTGCCTGGATGTGGCAGCTGGGCAGCTGGAGTCATGAAAGCTACAAAAGTAGAATGACAGCCAGGCTGCTGGCTCAGAGCACTGTTTTAAGAAGATGCCACAAACATAAGATCATGTCTCACAGAGACCCTGGAAGCACCTCTGAAGAGGGAGAAAGACAGAGAGAGGGAGAGGGAGAGAGAGAGACAGAAAGAGACAGAAAGTGACACACAAAGAGAGGGGTGGGGGAGGGTGTCAATGTCTCATAGAGACCCTGGAAGCACCTCTGAAGAGGGAGAAAGACAGAGAGAGGGAGAGGGAGAGAGAGAGACAGAAAGAGACACACAAAGTGGGGGGGGAGGGTATCAGGAGGCTGGGGTAGGGAGATGACTGAGCAGCTGTAACAGTGACCAGGTAGGAGATGATAGTTGAGTAAATAGGAGGGAGAACACAGAAAGGAGAGAAAAGAAATGAATTCTGTCAATAGCATTATCTCCCTGTTGTAGAGCTGAGGAAAGTAAATGCTGTTTTAGATGATTCACAAGACAAAATAGCTTTTGGGACTCCAAAGTCACCCCATTGTGCTGCTTGAGGGGCACACATCCCAGAGGAGAAACAACGGGCCAGTTTGGTGCGGCCGGCCATGTGAGGAGAGGGAAGGGGTTAAGACAGGACGGGTTCCAGCTCCAGCAACCAGATGAAAAAGGAAGACATTAACCAAGTCAGTCGATGCAGGGTGAGAGGCAGACTTGGACTTAAGATTGGCCCTGGGTCAGCCAAAAATAAATCTCAGGTCTTTGGGGACAGCAAATTTTAAGCACTAGGAGCTCCAACAGGCATCCTAGAAATGCCTTCCTGAAGTGGACAGCTCAGCACTGGCACTTGGGGGTCAGCTGAGAGGTAGAGTCCACTTTGCGTCCAGGTCCTGTCCTAATTACCCTCCAGCTGTGGACCTGATCACACCCCGCTCAGTTCTTTGTTTGCAAATGGGAAAATAATAAGCGCTGTCCATCACGCATTCTGAGTTTGCTGAGCCTATGCAGGCCACCGAGGTGAGCGTGCTCCCCGAAGTTCTGCACTTCCACAGGCAGGACGTGCAGGTGTGACACTGAGTTCCCAGACAATCGCTGACAGCTGTCTGCCAGTTCACATTAATGCAGGAAGAGCCCCTTATAAGCCCCGCTAAGATTTGTTATTCTTAGGAACTATGGTATCTTGCATATCTAAAACTCCTCTCTTTTTAATCTTGTCAGTTCTGCTTCGAATCAGATCATGTGAATATCTGTGACCAGCGATCTCTTCCCATCTCTTCAGAGCCCCCAGTTTACAAAGCCTCTTTCTTCTACGTCAGGAGTCAGTTTGGATAACTCCGCACCCACCATCTGTGCATCCAGCAGAGTTAGCAGTGCAGACTCCTCTGTGGTCTGTGTCAGGGGTTGAGGTCACAGTGATGAACAAGACCCAGGTCCCTGGCCTGATTCCTAAATGTGACTGTAGTTTTTCTAGTCATTTATCTCATTCCCTTCCTCCCCAGAAAGAGTTTGTACTTCTGTCTGCACTCTGTCTGAGAGTAAGGAAAGCTTTGACTTTAAGAAAAGGGGTTTCCCCCCACTGAATGGGAAAAAATCTTTGCGCTCCACACAACAGACAAGGGTCTGATCACAAAGATATACAAAAAACTCACAAGACTCAAGAAAAATAAAGCAAAAAAAAACAATCAAAAAATGGGCAGAAGAACTTAAAAGACACTTCTACAAAGAGGACATACACATGGCTAATAGACACATGAGAAAATGCTCAACATCCCTCTTAG
>JAGFMF010012261.1:593832-636739 GCA_019455555.1 Galemys pyrenaicus | reverse complement strand
TGCACAAGGGACTGAGGTGATGGTGCACGGGTGAAATGGTGGTGGGTACCCCCTGGGGACTACAAATGATGTCAAATATAACTAATAATAAAAAGAAAAGGGGTTTCCTTTATAATAGGTAAGACCTGGAAACAACCTTAATGCCCCAAAACAGATGACTGGATCAAGAAGATGTGTTACATATACATGATGGGATACTATTCAGCAATCAAAAAAGATTAACTAGAGTCATTCATGGGAACATGGATGGAGCTAGAAGGAATTATGCTCAGTGAAATAAGTCAGAAGGCAAAAGAAAAATACAATACGGTTTCACCCCTAGGAGGAATATAAGGGAACCAAATAAGCAACCAAGGAAAAGAATAATAACAATTAAAAAATATAACAAAAACAAAAAGATAAGGACAAATCAGGGACACTTTTGGGGGAGGAAGGAGGGAATGGGTTGAGGGCAGAAAGAGCACAAGGGACTGAGGTGATGGTGCACTGGTGAGATGGTGAAATGGTGGTGGGAAATCCATGGTGACCACAATTGATGTCAAATATATATAAAGAAAAAGAGGAGGAAAAAAAGGGGGTTTCCAATCCTAGCAGATGAGAAGAGAGCTGAGAGTTTGGGGAAAGAGTTCTGTTCTATGCCAGGTATTTGATAGATGTTATTATCCTTTCAAAAACAGTTTTATCGAGGTGTCACCGACACAAAAAACTGCACATTCTTAATAAATACAATTTGATGAGTTTAGACATATGCAAATATCTGTGAAATCATCATCCAGTCAAGGTAATAGACATTTCCATCACCTCCAAAAGTTTCCTTTTTCTTTTGTTCTGTGATAAGAACATGTAATGTGAGACCTAACCTCTAACAAATGTTTAACTGCACAACGTGGCACTGTTAACTACAGGCACTGCATTGTACAAAGGTGCTACAGTCATCCTCATGATAGCTGTGGGAGGGAGATGTCACTCCCATTTTACAGATGAAGATCCTGAAGTGGGGTGAGGCGAAATTCTTTGCCCATAGCTATAGTTAATAGAAGAGCTAAGATTCACGATTCAGTGTCATCTGGCTTTTAAGGCTCAGGGGGTTGCTATTATAATGTCTCCTCTGTTCTGTCTGCCTTGGTATCCCACTGGCTGAGCTGAGCCAGAAGGGCAAGGACCTCTAATCTTGGTGCCCTTAAAGCATTCAGGAGGCAGGAATCAAAGGATTATTCTGATCAAGAAGTGAGGGCCAGCAGAGGCTCAGTTTGCACACTTCGGAAGGAGGGAGGGATGTGGGATGAGAACACCATCCTCTGCCTGGGTCAGCAACACAGAGGATGGGCCTTGCAATGATGATCTTGCTGAGCCCCTCTCTTCTGGGAACCTAAAAGATCTATAAGCCTCTGCGTGTCAAGTACTCAGTGTCTATCTCAGTGTCAAGTGGTGCTGGACTGTCCAGCAGGAACTCAGACGAGAGTGTGGGAATGAGAGATGGGAGAAGGCACATTTCAGCAGCGATGCTAAAAAGTCCTGAAATACACACACACAGAGCCTGAAAGGTGTATGTTCCCTTCTCTCTTCCTAGCCCACTACCTCCAAGTGATGGCACTTCTTGTTTTTCTCTCACCTGCTTTGCTGTTTTTTTTTTTAATATTTATTTATTTATGCATAAAAGAGCTGGGGTACAGGCCGGAGCCCAGGGAGGTGAGAGGATTTACCAGAGACAGAGGGGGGAGCAGAACAGGCAATCGACCAAAATACACTGCTGAGGGCAGCAGTGGGCGAGGCAGGGGAGGTCTGCTGCGCCTTGTGGGTCCCCTCCCTGGATGGCAGCAGGGATCGAACTCGTGCTGCAGTGGCAGCGATTTGCTTCATAGTGCATTGCTTAACCCGCTGCGCCACCAGGGAGGCCCCTGCTTTGCTGTTCTGATCTGACTTGGAAAGCCCATTGTAGGAAAGGGAGTTGTTTTTTGAATCTAGACGATCACAAGCCATATAAATAAATGTAAACAAGAAATTTGACCTTAAAGACTCTCAATTTTCTCATCTGGAAAATGGGGGAAATAATACTTACCTCAAGGAACTTTCAGAAATATCAAATGAGACACTGGAAGCAAAACCGTCCATGCCTGATGCATAGTAAATGCTCAATCTGCATTTGGTAGATGTGTGAATCAATGCTCAACAAATGTTAGTGACTGCGGACTTACAGGGTTGGTACTGTTCTTCCTGTGCAGAAAAATGACCTGGGAGTCCTCTTGGGCAGGTCTCAGTTGTAGCCTTGAATCACAATGAAAATACTAGAGACTAGAGATCATCTATTCCCTTCCTGACTTAAAGGCAACAGAGAAAGCGCCAAGCTAGAGCCTAGTGCTGCTGCTGCTGCAAACAGAGCCGGGGCCCAGCCTCTGCTGTGGGCTTCGGCTGCAAAGGATCTGAGTGGCTTCCAGCTTGTCCTCTGGTTTTTGAGCACAAGTAGATATTTAGTCCTGTCTCTGAGCCTCTGGACTGATTTTTGCTCTGAATGGACAAAACCGGTCTTGAGTACATAGAGTTA
This sequence comes from Galemys pyrenaicus, assembly GCA_019455555.1. Classification (NCBI taxonomy): domain Eukaryota; kingdom Metazoa; phylum Chordata; class Mammalia; order Eulipotyphla; family Talpidae; genus Galemys; species Galemys pyrenaicus. The sequence goes on along the minus strand of JAGFMF010012261.1, from coordinate 634,197 downwards.
CATGAGAGCCTGATTGGTCGGAGCAGTCTCCATCCCAGAACTGTACAGAACCTAATAACTGCTGTCAAGAGTTAGACATATTGTTCCCACTTTATGGGTAAGGAAACAAAGATTCAGAGAGGCTAAACAACTTGCTCAAGATCACACAGCTATAAGGGAGAGAAGCAGGACTTGAATGCAGAATCAGAACCGGAGTTGCCTGGCTACAGATTATAATTGACCACTACCCTCCCTGCTGATGGCATGGCCTGTGACCCAATTAATCAATGTAGTTTTTTAAAAGCAGGATCATGACACAATGATGGTGGCCTGACAGGTAAAGATAGATGTGGACTATCATCGCCCCTATTTTATGCACTCTGCCTCTGTTCGTGTTTTCTCAGGCGATGCTCTCACTTCTGAAAAGGCTGCCATCCTGTCCACTCACACTGAGCTGCTGAAGTCAAGTGAACTTCCGGGCACTGTGACACAGGCACTTCTGGAAGCCAAGTCTGGACTGTTCCGCCTTCTCTTGATGACAGTGTCTCACTTCAGAAGTAAGGGTTACACCAACTTGGGTTGGCCGCTTGGTTCTTGAGGGAGCGGAAGACATAAAAGGAAAGGTGCCCGGAACACTCAGAGGAACAGAGGATCTGAATAAACACTTTATTTGTGTTCCTCTGGGCAACAAGAACCCAGGGGAGAAGCTGTATATACAACACAACATTTGTTGCCAACGAACATATGGTTCTTTGTCACCATCTCTGAAAACCAAGAAGCAAAGGGAAAATAAGCTTTGCTTTCAATTTTTGCAACAAACTTCGAAAATCTCCAATCCAAAGCATGAGAATGCTTAACTGGAGTTTTGTGCTAACGGCCCTATCTCCCTGGAGCCTCCCTTTCTCTCCCTACCTCCTAATCCTCATTTCCGGGAGGTCATTTTAATTAGCAGGCTGTCATGGTGACTCAGCCTGCTGCCTTGCAGACTGGAAGGGAGCAGACTCCTGGAGACCGATTCATCATACAAAGGCACTTCACTGTTTAGAAAAATGCACGCTATTTAGCTTGCCCCACCTTGGGAATCACTGCTGCTGTGGCTTCATCATTCCACCCTGGCTGGGAGTGTATCCTTGTCTCTTCCATCTCCCTGGTGTGGCATCAAACTCCCCCCAGTGCAGATAGTCAGTGCCCATGTCCTCAATGGCCAGGTTTGATCTCCTACACCAGTATCTGGAGATTTTAAACATGACAGACCTTTTGGGACATATGACCAGCTTTATGTCTTTGGCGCTAAAGTTACAAGGAAATTACCCAGGTCGTTGGGAAATAGCCCTCAAAACCGTTTCCTGTAGTTGCATGCTGGGGAAAAGGGGAGTCCCCAGCACATACCCAAGGCGGTGGCCACCTGTCTACAAGCATTGTGATTTCAAAGATTCTGTCCCATTGTTCCCAACAGTTTTGGGAACGTGTGTGTTGGTGGGGGTGTTTTGTATCAGCAAACATGGGTGTTGCATTTCTAAACTGTAAACAAAACAAGCATAGCTTATTTTAGAAGGTAACCATCTAGTAGCCATGTAGCTCATACAAAGAAAAGAGGCTTTACAGGCACTGACCTGAGATGGGGAAAGCTCTCCAAAGGGATGTCTAGGTTTTCCTCATCCTGTGAGGGCATCTATGTGTGGGAGACTGCATCTGTACTCGCCTGGTTGGAGGTTCCTATTTCGTTCCTGAGCCTCAAGCTGAAACTTCACAATTGACTTGCCATTGTTAGAAGGGAAAGTTGATGATGAAATTTCTCAGTTGTCCCCCCTTCCTTTTTACTCACTAGTGTACACATTAGTCCACAATTCTTATCTTGGAAACTATAAAAATATGATTCAATTCAAATCCCAGCAGAAAATGCACGTTCCTGATGCCACAAGACCTTCCCATACCCCATGTCTTTAAAAAGAATTTGAAGGGTCTTTGTGGTGCACTGAACTCTTCTTGTCCCCTTTGCCATTGGGGTAGTTGCCGGCTGGACCCCGCAGGAGTGGGTGCTTGTAGGGAGGGGGTTTTTCCTTCCTGTATAAGGGGAGATAACAGTAAGAGAGCAGAAAGACAGCATGTATACACACCACATTGCACCGTGTGCGTGTCTATCTCCCACACTGGGCTGAGACCTCTCAGGAGCCACGGCCTTGTCTTCCTCTTCTTTGTGTCCCTGGGATCCAGACCAGAGTTTGGTTCCAAGCAAGCATCTTGGCTCAATGACTGGATAGATGGATGGATGGATGGACAGACAGATAGACGGATGGATGGATACACTATACCATTCTGGTTCTAGAGAAAGCTTGACTGTCCTACAGCTCCAACTCTTCTACCTTGACTCTAGCTTACTCATCCATTTCACGATGGGATGGAGATAAACATACAGAAGAGCTAGAGTTCGGGAACACATGGGAGCTCATTCCTTTCATAACCCGCATGGGCTCCAGAGTCCCCATTACATTCTTCAGTATGGCAAATAATGGCATTTCACGGTGGTTCTGTCTTCCCCACAAACTTGGGGGCTCTTGGAAGACAGAAAATCATCTAGTTTCTTTATATGTCTCAGCACCCAGAGCGCAATGCAATCTCCTTAAAACTACCCTTCACTAAGTGACCACTCTCTTCTCTGCTTGCACACTAGTCTATGAGCTCCTTGTGGGTAAGGGCCATGTTGATCCTTTTCTGTATTTTCTCCACACAGGGTCTTGTTTATCTTGTTGACTGGTAAACGGATGGGCTATTGGATTAAGATTTATTTGCTGTAGAAAGAGTGGGCTTTAGGACCAGAAACAACTGAAGTGAATGCCCAGGTCATCTTTATAGGAGAGGTGTGACCTTAGGCAAGTTATTTAACTTCTCTGAGCTTCATTTGTAAAAAGGAGATAAAATATTCCAATTTGTCAGGGGTGCTGTGAGGTTAAGTGGATAATATGAATTAATGCATCTAATGTCTCCTCTTGCCTCCTGAAACTTACAAAGCAATGTTTTAGGTGCACGGGATGGGTCAACAGACTCGAGAGGTGACAAAGATGAGGCAGACATAGATGCTGTCCTTGAAATACTCACAGTTCCGCAGGGGAGAGTTGTATAAGATAACTACACAAAATAATGAAGAACTATAGTGCACAGCAGAAAACGACAAGCACTGTAAATATGGGACTCTCAGGCATTTGAATGAGGGTTGAGAAGTCATTTCTGGCTGCATCTCATTTTTCTTTTCTTTTTTAAAGATTTATTTTATTTATTTATGCATACAAGCACTGAAGTGTAGGCCAGAGGAGCATGGGGTAAGAGGACTCACCAGAGACAGAGTGGGGAGCAGAACAGGGACATCTACTGAAATACACTGCTGAGGGGAGCAGTGGGCGAGACAGGAGAGGTCTGCTGGGCCCTGTGGGTCAGGTCAACTCATGTTGCAGTAGCTGGCAACAGCTTGATAGTGCTGAGACTTTAAACCCTGGACTACCAAGGAAGCCCTCATTTTCACTTTCTATAACGTGAAGGGGTTAAAGTAGATGATTCTTAGCGGCTTCTTCAATTCTACCATTTTTACCATTTTATAATTCAGTGACATTACTCCATGCTAGCCATGCGCTATGCACGAAGGACATGGAGTGACTAAGAGAGCACCTCAAGGAACAAGCAGTCTGTGAAGAAGACCAACACGAGAAGAGGCCATGCCACCCGACCATGCATACACCATGCTGGTCGTGAACAAAATGCCATTAGCACCCCAGCAGAGGAGAAGGAGGTCCGTCGCAGGTGAAAAGCAGGGACAATGGAACAGAACTATGGCATGTCGAATGGGCCTTGAAAGATAAGTAGGAGTTCACCATATAGAGACAAAACAGAGAGCATTCCAGGCAGAGGGTAAAGGCTGAACAAAGATGGAGGTATGGAAATACTTAACTTCAGGATGAAGCATGGGCATGAAGTGGTAGAAAGCAGGTGGGATGAAGAAGGTGCTCACAGGAAAAAGGCATGGTAGGAGGCTTTAAGTGAAGTTTAAAATGTAGGCCAGCACCTTGATTGGCAAGAAGAGAAATTGGAATACTACACTGAGGGTAATGGGGAGCCATGGAAGGTGCTTGAGAGAGGGTATGATCTGATATGTATCTGAGCACTTTTACACATTCTTTGGTATTATTATCTTTGCATGTATATATGTCCTCCTCCATAAATTTGGGCGCTTGGTGGGAAGGGGCTACCTAATCTCCAGAATGCAGTGTTGAACCTGGCACTTAGTAGGCTATAGAGTACTGAGTAGGATGATCTCACAGTAAAACCCCACCAGGGCATTTTGAACTTCAGCTCTGTGACTGTGTCCTTGTGGTCCAGGCTAGTGTGGGAGCTCAGCTTTGACCCAGTAGGGGGGCCTAGAGCCTGCCCGCACTCACATTGCTGGCCCTCTCCCAGGGGGCCCTCTCTGGCTCATCACCCAGGGTGGCTGACAGGCTCCCACTGAAATGCGGGTGGAGACTGACATAATTATCCATGGAGATGAGAGAAAACAAAGATTAATTTTGAGTCAAAACATATAATTTTCCTTTAAAACCAGAACTGCTCTTTTGTTTATGCCACTTGATCCTTAGGTAGGAAATATTAAAGGCAAATAATAAAAGGCAGAGAATTCCAGTCCCAAATCAGAGCTTGGTATCCTGGGAATTTAAAGGGAGTCACTGGCCAGTGGAGAGCTAAGGCATCCATAGTTTGCTGAGGCAAAAGAAGTATAAGGATGGAGATGGAGGAATTCCAGTTTTTTTTAATTTAAGAAAAGGGCTTTGAGTCCTCAAGTCTGTGAACTTGTGAGGAATCAGCTCTGTAGCTCTTTTCTAAAGAGGGCTCCAAACTCAAACTCAGGGTAAGGGGTCCACAAACGGTTAAAGTCAGGGTGCTCAGAATCCCCTGCATTCTTTAAATTCAGTTTCTGAGCCTGCACCTCCCTGCATCTCCAAGGATTCTTCACTAAGGGTGCTGAGAACCAGATTGGGGGTAGGGGAATGGGACTAAGGGGGTTTTGAGCTGTGACCAACCCTGGCTGCTCCCTGAGCCTCAGCTTCCTCATCTGTTTCATGAAGAGGGGCCCAAGGGATGGCGAGTCTCCCAGAGTTAGCGCCACTTCCCTGGCCTGGGAGGTACATCCTGCCAGGAAAAGTGGTAAAGAATCAAGATAATTTTATTCAAGCTGACAGAGGACCTGAAAGAGACAAGCCCCAAATTAACTTGTAAATGAGATTCTAAAATTCTTTTGAGTTTTATGAAGCTTTCAATTTTTAAGAACATTAACCAATCAAGAGTGACTTCTAAGAATGAATAGAGCACATTCCTCCAGAGGGGCACCTCAGAGGCAGTGGTCAGCCCTTAGTCCTAGACTCATCCCAGCTCTTCCCTCCCTGGGGGAGCTGGCGCAAAGTGCTGTTTTTCCTGAGTGAGTGAATGAATACGTGCACATATCCTGAACACAGTGTGGCACTGTGAAGAAACAGAGGCACAGAGAAGAAATAGAAATGGTCCCTCTGAAGGAGTTACTAATCCACCAGGTAGGGATGGTGGTTGGGGGGCTGGAGATGCACAAAGACCCAAGAACAATCTGGGAGGAACAGGGAACGATTCAGAGTGCTCTTTTATGCAGTCTCCACTCGGAACTAGGGCACAGAGACCTGGGACTCATCATGGTGGGGTGTAGGCCCCGAGAGATCATCTAGCCCGAACGGATCTGCTCAGCAAGCTGGCTGGAAATCTAGGATTACAGCCCAGAACCAGAGGAGATGGGGACATTTATTGAGTATCTACTAGCTTCTAGGCACTGTAACCAGCTTGCATCTAATCTTGAAAACCATCTTTTGTGGCTACTATTATCTCCGCCTTATAGGCAAGCAGAGAAAGGTTTTAAGAGGCAAGAAATGAATGTGCCTCGGCTAGTCTGAGCCTGAGATAATATTTGAACCCACAGTGAGAATGGCTTGTTGCTTGAGGTAGAGCTTAGCTGGACCTCAGATGAGTTTTGGAATCATAAAAGTTTTGGGGTCATAAAAATCAAATCCTACCTCTGCCAAAAATTCTGACCATAGGCAATTCTCTTCACCTTCCTGAGCTTCCTTTTCCTCACTTTTAATATAAGGGATATAACTTATAAGGAATATGTAAAAGCATGTATTAAAAAAAGTTCTTTTCTCAATAAATAAGTGATTAATGTGGTTTCTGTTAGAGATGAGAGAGGGTAGTAAGGAAGGTGCATCAGTGCAAAGGTCCTGATGTAGAAAAGCACAAAGGCACATGAGAAGGCTGTGGGCAGACAGGCAGGGCCATTAAGTTGGATTCTGCCATATCCTTCAAGGAGACTGGACCCCTAGGGGAACAGTCAACGAGGCCAAGAGGCAGGGCAAGTCAGCATATTCCAGAGGCCATTAGAAGTCACTACCCCAAACACTCACTGGGCTCATCTCCAGGAGATATGGGAATGACCAGTGCTCTGGGCTCTGGCCCCAACTGAACTCTTCTTACCAGCTTAAGAAGCTGACTCCAGCAGAGCACCAAGGGTGAAACTTCTCAGGGATGTGTCTTCCCAGCCCAGAACCTTTGTAGCTTGAGGAAGGAGACTACGGTTGATGAGGGGGTGTGTGCATATCTAGCACTGCAGGGGAACTTTAACATACATCTTATGACAATCTTCTAGGTGAGCACATTGTTCCTGCAGATGAGGAAAGTGAAGGGCCAGAGGCCTTAGTTGTCTAGCTGACACAGGTATGACTCTTGGAGGATGAGATATCAGATGAAGGAGCATGGAGACACCCAACTTAACTTAGAACAACGACCGGACTCAGCCTCCAGCCTCCCCATCTTTGTGCAGTCCCCTGGTAGGCCCCGAAATGTGACCACCCCCTGACCCTGCCTGACCCCATACTGACAAAATTCAGGGCACACTATAAGCTTTTTTGCCCCACCTGTTCTCGGTGGCAGGGTTGGGATGATCCTGTGCCACAGATGGGAATCTGGAGCCGGAAAATGTCTAAGGGAAGTTGTCTCTGAACGCGAGCCTGTCTCGCGGAACGAAAACTCACGTTGCCCTGTTCTGCCACTTACCTCAGCCTTGGCATGGGAATCGCCACTTTCTCAACCACGGGGTTTAGACGATAATAATCCAAAAATGTTTTTGCCACGTTCCGCCCCAGCTTCATATCTGCAAGCGTGTATGTTAAGGAGCAACTTTGAAAAGAGACAGATAATGGAAAGAGGACTAGTAAAAGTTATAAGCAATAAAAACCAGTAATAACACTCACTGTTCTAAACTTTTTATATGTATTGTTGTTCCTGATCGTCATAAAACTTTAAATGTCAGATACAATTATTTCCCCCCTGCCCTTTTACAGGTGAGGAAATTGAGAGATAGGATCTAAATAATTTGTCTAAGGTCACAGAACCTTGAAATTTACCAATAATGAATTCTTAGGGTAAAGATTCACGACCTGTTAAAGTTCAGACTTCCTGGGAAAGGAGAAAGGATTAATTCCATATTGACACCTGAGCATAAATTAGTATGTCCCTTCAGCGACACAGAGTATCTGCTCTGTGCATTGTAACTCACACCCTTGGGCCTTCACACACAAGCTATTTCCTCTGCCTGAAGTACCTTCCCCATTTTCCTTCGACTAATTCATACCCATAAATCTTCCACTTTACTGTCTACTAAAACCTTCCATGTTACTCCTCTAAACAAGGTTGTAATTGGTGCCCTTGCTCAATACCGCCAGGATTTCTGAAATGACTGCATTCAAAGAATCTTCACTAGCACCCCTCCAAGCTCTAAACACCCAAACTGTCACCAACATTTATCCATGAGACCTCCCATCTTTTGGGTTAGTCCACCTCTTTCCCATCCCCTGCTGTCTTCCTAGAAGATTCCAATGCCATCTTTGCCCTCGACCACTGCCCACCCATTCTATCAGGCCTCAGGCCACATGATTGGCTGCCACTAATGAAACCTTTCAGTGGTTCCCAGTTGCTTTTAGAGTTCAAATTTTGGAACTTGATTTACAAGGCCCTTTGGAGACGGGTCCCCGATTATTTTTCTAGCATTGTGCTTTCTACCTCCCACCTCTGACCACTTTGCCCTTCTCACTCCAGCAATACTGACAATTTTGCTGCTGGCCTTTGTTCATGCCACTCTATTTTCCTAGTCTATTTCCTAGTCCTTCCCGCCAAGTGCTTTCCAGGGTCAACCTCTTCTAAGCCTCCTGGGACCTCTGTTTGTTGTCACTTCACTGGATAAGTCTTGGCCACACTCTATCTAGGGTCTTGGAGCTGGACTAACATTTTGGGAGCAGTCAAGTGAAGTCTCATCACCTTCTTCATGAAGTGCCCCAGCTGGGGTTGGGCATAACACAGGATATGAAAACCAGCATTGATGGAGCACCTACTATATGAGCTGGCTCTGCACGAGGTCCTTTGCTTACATCTGTATTTTAATACCCAGAACAACCCAGTGAGAAAGGCATTCTTATGCCCCCTTTGCTCTGGGTGGCTAAGGATAATGCCCAAGGCCACATAACTGGCAATGCAGAGTCAGAACTCCAATTCAGGAAGGTCTGACCGCAGAACCTTGAGCTTTCCACCAGCCTGGGCTGCTTCCAACTCGAAGGCACCTTTTCTGTCAAGGGCTGAGTCATCCTAGGCCTGACTGGTGGGAGAAGGAAAAACACCAGATGCCTTGTTTACGATGGTGAGAGGCACCGCAGGCTCGTTGGGCTCTGGGCCTACCACCTGTCTTCTTCCTCCGGATGTGACCGACCTTCTCTGTCTCCTTCCAGAAGTCCATAAGCTGGCATGGCACAGCCTCTCTGTCCAGCAGACCCTGGGACCATCTCACTGCCAGGGCCCTCAGGGGTGACTGAAGGCTTTAACCTAGCCAAGCGTGGGTTGACCAGATCATTGAGTGTGTGCTAACAGTAAGAGCTTAAGGGGCACAGATGAAAGAAGAGGTCCCTGGAATAAAAAGCTGCAGCAGAAGTTTCGCAGTCAGATGCTTCTAGTCTAACCCTGGCTCCACCACAGGCTACGCATGGCAGATAGTATTTACCAAAGAGCTTTCCCACTCTTGTTAGTCTATGATATGACCTTGGCATTCCTTCCATGAGACGTGTGTTCTGTGTCCTCTCTCCTAGCCTCTAGGTGAGCTTGAGACTCATTTGCCATAACAGAATGCAGAAATGATAAAAGTGACATGATGGGATTTCTGAGGTGAGGTCAGATAAGTCCGTGTGGCATGCACATTGAAGACTGGAATACCGGAACTGGGGTCCTGCACCCTGACCCCACAGTCTGACTGCCCCAAAGCCACCATGCTGTAAGGAAGTCCAAACTAGCCCATGAGGAGACTTCAGGGAGAGGACTGAGACTGCATGGAGATTCCAGACAGCTCGCAGCTCTGCCTGGCCCCGCTCATTATCTGTCTGCAGCTGCATCAAAGACTCTTCTCTAGAACAGCCCAGTTGAGTCAAACCCAAATTTCTGACCCATGGAAAATATGAGAGAAGTGCTATGGTTTCCAATCCTGGGTTACGGGAGCTTGCCATGCAGTGACGGGGAGCACTGTATGTTCTCGCATCAGCTAGCCCAGCTCTCTGAGCCCTAGTTTCCTCATCTTACATGAGCACATGTTCAGGCTCATGTCTGAACCCTGTTTTTTGTGATGAAGTATGTGGTTCATGAGCGCCAACGGAGTAGGTGAGCCTCGAAGGGAGAAGAGGCAACGTGAACCCTTCCCCCGCAACCTGCAGTGACAGGCAGACTTGGAGCAACCCTGGACCATTTTCTTGTCAGTCAGTCCTCCTGAAACAAGTCTGTGTAAGTCTTTCAAAGTGGGGGATGTCTGGGACAACCCTCTCCCCTTTTCCCTTTCCAACCTTATCACATTTTCTCAAAACCTGAGAGTCACTCCGGACGCCTTCCTGTTCTGTTCGAGTCTAGAAATGGGACTTGGTTGGGAGGGAGGTAGAGAGGGAATGAACATTTTCAGTTAAAACCAGCTGCCTTTGAACAAAGATTAGAGCCAGGCATGGAGAAGGCAATAACTCTCTTGGCTGGAACACTTTCCAACATACTGCAGAAGTAAGTGAAAAAAAAAAATTGGGGGTGAAAACACCCAATTATCCTTTGCCAACAAAGATCTCAGGATGGTCTGTAAGTTGAAACTATCATCATCCTTAGTGCTTCTGGCTCTTGCAGGGGTAGGAACAGCCAGTCAGTGGGATGAGCACCCTCGAATAATCGCTGAAGTCAGAGGGCTCGGCGGGGCTGGCACTGTCTAGTACGTGGACTAATTCTAGGTCTTCTGCCCAGAACGGTTTTGAACTAAAGGGTGGGTGACAGCAGCTCCAGCCGCCTTCTCCCTGGGACTCATCGACAGGTTACAAGGGTTGGAATATTTGCCATTCATTTTCATCCATTCATTCTAATATTTGTCAGGTGCCTCCCATGGATGTACCGCTACAAAGAGTGACAGCGGCTGGGATTAGATCAAGAAGAATTAGACCAGTGTGGTTCATAGTCAAGAGGAAGAAAGCAACACCTTTCAATTAACCACGTTACCAGCCACACTGTTGCATCATCACCTTTGCAAAAGCAGCTACTGTTTCTCTGTGGAGCGCTCAGTGCAGTGACTGCTACAGCATAACCACAACCCAGCAAGGTCAAAGTGCCATTCTGCACACATTTTGCAGAAGAAGAGGCAGAAAATAGAAGTTTGCATAATTAGCTCAGAGTCCTGTTGCTTCAAAGTAAGGGTAGCATGGGAAGCTGTGTCTTTTAACCCCGTTTGTATGTTTTCTCCTCTCTTGCATGACCACAAATTCGAGAACTCATTTATGGAGAATTCACATATGGAGAAATTGTGAGAGGCTTCGTGGAAGCGGATGTAAGACCAGGATTTGAAGGATAAAGATGCACCTGAGACGGAGAGGAGAAGGAAGATGAGCATCAGCAGAAGCATGGAGTGGACCAGGGTTCCTAGACCTGGGCTGGCCGTGAGAAAAGACATGGACCCAAGGACCAGTGTAGCTGCAGTGTCGAGGAAAAGGTGAGGCAGCCAGAGTAGGCTAAATGCAGATTAGTGAAGGCTTTAAATGCCAACTTAAGGAACATCAACTTCTATTTGGGGGCAATAAAAGCCAGTGTCTAAATTTCATTCACTCAACATATATATCGATTAGCTACTATGCTCAGGCTGTCCATAAGGTATAATGTGACAAAAGGAATCAAGACAATGGTTCTCAAGTCCAGAAGTGAAGACAGACAACAAAGTCGTAACCCCCCGCCCCTGCCCAAAGATACGTGCAAAGCGTCTGCGCTAAGCAGCAGGAGCAAGCTCAGGCTCTGCAGCTGTGGCGGTGGGGGTGTGGCTTTAGATCAGCTGTGGAGCTGGGGGCGTGTAAACTGAGAGTAGGCCGTGGGTGCACCGTCACTTCTGAAGGGTACTGGGTGGAGAGGCAGGCAGGCAAGTCGTGTAGAGCCTTATTCCGGGCTGCCTTAAAGTGTCTGGATTTTCTAAGCAAGTGGGAAGCTACTAAAGAATTTTAAGCAGGAATATGAGATGGCGTGATTTATACTTTTCAAAGGTCAACGCTGTGCTAAAAATAGGAAAGCAAGAGTGGAAGTGGGCAGATCAGACAGGAGATACTCAGAGGCTCAGGGGAAAGATGAGGGGGCCTGGGGACAGGGGCGGTTGATGCGGGAAGATATGTCTTAGGGAAGAACTAGCAGGACCTGCTGATGAGTGAAGACTGGATGTGGGGCCTGAAGCAGAGGAAGGAACGAAGGATGACTCCCGCTTATTTAACTTTAGCTGCTGGGCAGATGGGTGATCTAGGGTTTGGAATACAGAAGACTGAGGGTTTAGGGGAGAGAGTAAGGGTATAACTTGGGTTTGAGATGCCTGACATAATAATCATCCAGGCCCTGAATCAGAATTAGAAAAGAAATCAGATCATTGAAATGGCTTCTAAACAGTCAGCTCCGTGGGATTACTCATAGCACAGATCTGGCTGAGAGTCTGCTGGGTTTCACTTGCTCAGCTTCCTACCCTCTTGCTCCTGGGTTCCAGAGTGCACCTGTTCTCAAGTGCCCCAAGGTTTCCAGGAAATGGAAGTGAGGGGAGACACACTGTTCTGTCTTGGGGTCGTGAGTCTGATGCACTGAACACACATATAAGCGAGAATCAAGCACTCAATCTGGTTTCACCCAGCAACTTGCCCAGTTGTTGTGACCATGTCCTTTCTCTGTGCCTACTGTAAAAATGTAGTCACTTGAGTCCTTTCCAGTGTCAACATGGTGTGCTCTTAGAGGCCTTTGCAGAACAGGTCTATTTAAAAATGCCCTCTCCACTGTTTCAATCGATACATCATTATTGAAAAGCTGTAACGTACCAAGATATTGTAAGTACTTGGGATACACAGTGAACAAAGCCAACAAAGAGGCCTGTCTTCACCGAGCTTGCATTGGAGTTCTGAGATACAAACTGTCCATCTAGTATCTTTGTAAATTACAGAGAATGCCGGAAAGTGATAAAGTGCTATGAAATAAAGATAAAAACAGGGTAAAGGGAGTTCCAAGGAGGAGGAAAGAGTAGCACTAAGTAGGTAGCCAGAGAAGGCAGCATGGTAGTGCCTCATGGACTTGGAAGAGGCAAAGGAGCTAGCCAGTACCAAGGATAAGTGAGTCCTCCCCATCTGAAACATAAGCCCTAACCCGTCATTTTGCGGTTGGAGTCTTGCTAAATCTGACTGACCCTACTTCTAGAGATGATAGTGTAGCCTGGGCATGAGTTCTCCTTAGTGGGAACACCTCCTTCTTGACTCAGCAGTTTCCTGGTTGACAGTCCTCCCACCTTCCCAGAGTGATCCCAGAGGACATGCCTCTCACATAATTAGGCCCTGTGGCCTAGATCTATGGACTCTTCCTCACCCTGTTCTTTCCCTCACAGAACTTCATTTTTGAAGTCTCCATAGTTTGCATTCCCTGAAATTCTTCCAGAACCACCAGTGAGTTCATCTGGTCTGTCCTGCACTGAAGGTAGCTGAGGTTCAGTCTACTCATCAGCTACCATATTTCACTTTCTTCTCCCCATGGCAGATCCAATTACTATTCTATTTTGTAGATGAAACCGGAAGTGACTTGTCCAATGGGGCAGTCAAGTATTGGCACAAGAAGGAGTGAAGTCCATTTGCTCATAAATTCAGTCATATATTTATTAGGTGCCTTCTAAATGTCAGACACTGTTCTAGGAACTGGACAATGAAGAGAGAAAAATACAAAGTCCCTGTCCTCATGAAGGTCTTTCATCACCATCACCCTACCTCCAAAAAAGAAAATTGAACTCCTACAGCTCCCTGTTTGGAAGCCCCCACCTAGAATTCTTTCTCTGCTCACATACCTACCCCTGCCAGCAACAGATGATCATCATTAAAGGGGAAAGATTAATTCTGCAGAAGGGTAGGCCACGGAAAAGTGATTTCTCTTTGGTAAGGCTGACAGCACTGCTGGAATATTAAGAGGCACCTGTCTAGGAGCCTCTAGGTAAAGCCAGAGAACAATGCGACAATGAAACATCTTTTGTCTCTGCCTCCCTCACCCGTCCTCCCACGGTGTTGGACAGGTGCATGACTAAACAGATGAATCCTTTCCTGAAGTGCGTGTGGAGGCTGCAGATGTAATTGCACAGTCCTTTCCAATAGGCAAGCAAATCCTCCCCCCCAGGTAAGAAGCCTGTGAATGAGAGGAAAGAGACATGGAGACACAGCAGGAGTGAGGAGGAAACAAAGAGAAGCAGGCAGAAGCAGAGACCCAAAGAGAAAGAAAGAGATGTAATCAGACAGAATGAGAGGAAGAGAAACCCATCAGGATGCAGCAGGATGAGGAGGAGGGAAAGAGCATCAGAGGGGTTGAGAGAAACTCAGACTTAGGAAGGGGCAATTCAAGGGGGAAGAGAGAGAAAGGGGAAAGGAATGACAAAGGGAGAGAGCAGAGAATCAAACTGAGGGAGGGAGGGAGAGAGGGAGAGAAGAGCAGAGAAGGAGGGAGAAGAGACAGAAAACATGGAGACATTAAGAGAGACTGACAGAAAGGCAGAAGGTAAGAGACAGAGTGGCAAGAAAAGCAGAGACACAGCGAAAGAAGAGATGATAAAGTACAGCAAGGTCGAAACAGACAAGTAGGGAGAGTGGCAGAGAGGGGCAGGCAGCAGAAAGAGGGAAAGCAAATTGACAAGCAGGGTGACTTTCTGGTTGGTATATGAAGTGCAGCTCAAAAGGGTGGATCTTCTCTGAGAGGCTCACACAGGGAGGAGATTGGAAAGTGTCCGAATCATTCAAGTGACTTGAAGTTTGAGATAACTGTGAGGTTCTACATAAGTTCCCTATTGCCACTCTAACAAATTACCACAAACTTATTCTCTCATGGTGCTGGAGGCCAGAGGTCTACAGTCAGTTTCAGTGAATCAAAATCAAGGTGGTTGACAGGCTGCATTCCCTCTGGAACCGCTACAGAAGAAACCTTCTCTTGCCTCTTCCCGCTTCCGCTGACAGCCAGCATTCCTTAACTTGTGGCCACATCCCTGTCTTGCCTCTGTGGTCTTGCTGCATCCTCTTCTCTGCGTAGTAACTCTCTCCTGCCTTCCTTTCCTGTTGTAGGTAGGGGCCCCTGAGCAATTCAGGATAATCTCCTATTTCAAGATCCCTAATGAGACATCACCAAAGACCTGTTTTCCATGTAAGGTAAAATCTGTAGGTTTCAGGAATTAGGATCAGGATATCTTTGGAGAGGGGGAGGTAGCCAACTGCGTGCTCCCAAAGAGTGCATCACTTAGACAAGAGCTGAGGATGAAGATGCTGGGTGTGAGTCAGAAGAAGAATCTAGCTGAGTTCACACCACCCGCCTGACCCTGGGAGTCTCCCACTGCTGTCCACAGAAGCAGCAGGTGGATTTATTAGGCTGTGCACCCCTACATCTGACTCTAGCATGCTTTTTATTTGTAATATTTTCTGCTCTCAAGGGCAGGAAGCACCTGAATTGTTTATTTTAGCTCCTAAACATACCATAAATCTATGCTCCTCGCGCTATAATTCCTTTAGTTCAGGACTGTATCTCTTTTTTCCTTTAATTTAAAAAAAAAGTATTTTTGTGTAGAAGGACTGGGGTATAGGCCAGAGGTACAGGAGGATGAGGATTCACCAGAGACAGAGTGGGGAGCAGAACAGGCAGACCCACTGAAATACACTGCTGAGGGGAGCAGCAGGCAAGATAGGAGAGGTCTGCTGTGCCATTTGAGCCAGGTCCCTGGTTGGGATTGAACTCAGGCCATAGTGGTGATAGCACTGAGACTTAGCCCCTAGGTCACCAGGCAGGTCCCAGAACCTCACTTCTTACCTGAGCTATTGCTTACATCTCCTAACTGGCTGCCTTTCCTTTAGTTTCTCTCTGTTTTCACTGAATGGT
The DNA here is from genome assembly GCA_019455555.1 of Galemys pyrenaicus. NCBI lineage: Eukaryota > Metazoa > Chordata > Mammalia > Eulipotyphla > Talpidae > Galemys > Galemys pyrenaicus. The sequence continues at coordinate 618,702 of JAGFMF010012261.1, read as the reverse complement.
GGTTTCACGATTACTTCCTTGTCACTTCCCAACTTACAAGCCTACACCAGTGTCCTGTCACCTACAGGGTAAGATCTAAACTCTTGAGTCTGCCCATCCACAGCCTCCATGGTCAGGCTAAGTCTCACCCCCACACCGTATCCACTGTGCCTCTATTTGGAATGTAGATCTTGGATGGCTTTGGGAAAGTTACTGAACTTCCCCGAGTCTCAGTTTTCTCATCTGTGAACTAGGTAATGCTAAGTAACTCACGTGATTATTGTGTAGGTTCAAACTTAAATATTCAAAGCACCTGACACTTTGCTGGTGTGTAGGAACTCCTGTTATTACCATCATTATTTGTGAAATGGTCATGTTCAACACAGCCCAAGCTTTTTAAAGAGCAGGATATGTCATATTCAGATTTTGTTTCCAGAGTCATTTTGTACATTAGGCCTATTCACAGAGGCCAGAAGCAAACAAAGAGAAAGGAAGTGAGGGAGGGAGAGAAAAAGGAAGAGAGAGTCAGTGACGAAGAAATAAATTCTTTTTCAATTCTATATTTTCTGGATATTCAGGGATAAGCCTTTGCAGGTCCTTTCTCTGCTGTGTGCCTCAGCTTCCTCTCCATAAAATTGGCTGGAGGTTGACCTAGATGGTCTGTAGTTCTAAATCTTGTTCTCTCTCTCTCTTTCCCTGGTCCTTCCCAGGAGAAGTGTTTCCTTGGGGCAGGGGATATCCTTTCTGGCCACACAGATGAGAACCATCCTTGTGAGGCTGAAGGGGGTAACTACCTCTCTAATGGGGTATTTGGGCAAGGGTTCAGGCTACAGATTGGCTGGGCCAAAACAGATGGGGATCTGACCTGACCTCAGGTGCAATGTGCCTAGTTCTGATGGGAAAACCTTGGGGGATCTTTGGGCTTCAGGTAACATTAGGCAGGTTAGTGTCATTCCTTCGTAACTTGTCATTTATTTACTAAATAGACCCTTATCAAGCACATATGGTAAGTAAATAGAGCATATGTTCTGGGTGTAAGAGTAAATAAATCAGGATTGTCCCGCCTCGAGTTGCTGATTGCCTGCACACTCCTGACACTTTGGGATGGATGATTCTATACCCCTCCCATGGTGCACTGTGGCATGCTGAGCAGCATCCCTGGCATCTCCCAGGAGAGGCCAGCAGAACTGCCACCCCATTATGACAACCAAAATGCCATCAATGATTTGCTGAACATTCTCATTGCTGGGGAGTATATAATTCACCCACGGATGAGAACCCAGGGTCTAGGAGTTACAGAACATCCTCCAGGGGCATCTCAGGTCAAACAGGAGAGGTGGGCCTCAGAAGAGCTTGAGAGTTGGATGAGATCTTGACTGTGGTCCCTCTGCTTCCCCACATGGCAAAAGTAACCACTGAATGAATTCTTGGAGATCTGGGAAGGGGGAAAAACGCTGCCTTCATGGGCTGGGTTGCATGACTCTCTTAGGCTGCTCATCTAAACCCCTCAATACCCCTCCCCACACTTTGGAAAGAAAAGTAACTTCCTTCCATCTCTACACACCACCACTTCTGAGATGCTTCTCCCTTCCCTACTTGCCCTGGACGGCCGTTACTCATTGCCTGTCTATCTCACACTCACTTCTCACTCAGGAGGGAAGCTGATCTCCAGTTCCTGTATGACCCCTCGATCCCCTTTTTGCAGCCCCCATGCTTTTCCACCTCTTCCACTCCAGACACGAAGCAATATCCCAGCAGTGCCCTCTCCTCCCACTTACAATTGACCATGACTCTGGAATTGGTTTTTAAAATCCACTTGGCCTGCCCAGCTGGGCCCTAGCTCAACAATTGTTGGGACTTGGATGTGACTCAGCCCAAGACAAAGCTCTGCTTCTCCGTGAGGCGCTCATCTGTATTTTCAGAGGCTTTGACTGATGCGCAGTAAAAATAAAACCAAAGACCAAAGTAAATATTTGTGCAGCAGCATCCTGGAGCAGGCAGGAGCAAGAGGGAAGAGAAGTACACTAAGCAGGAGATGCTCTACTGGGTCCTGGCTGCTAGCCTCGACTCTGCTCTGGGTAGCTGCCTGGCCTGGCATGGGGCAAGTCTCCTGTAGGTATCAGTATTCCATATGTGAAGCTGGGAAAGGGGGTGACTTTCTGGTCTTTTGAAATCTTTCAGTGCTGATATACTGTGCACCTCCAGATTAGGAGTTCTTCCCTGGGGCCATGAGAGGTTCTTGAACCTTCTGCTATTACAGGAAAATTTTTATGAGTATATATAAATTTTTATGGGGATAATTATAATTTTCTATATTTTTCAAAGGAATCTGCCTGCATCAGAATGTCAATGAATGTCCGCATTGGATCTTTGAATGGAGATACTTGATATTTTATCACCACCTTCTCATTTCCTGATTGATTCACTTTTTATAGCCTGACTAGCCTGGGCTTAGTGAAAATTTGGCAGTGTTGGGGAGTGAAATCCAGCCAGACTTGCAATGGGATGGACAATCTGTAGAGTCTCTCCTCAGTGCATCTGCATTACTTGAGAGCTCCAAAGAGTCTGGAGACCCTGGTCCCCTGAAGGCTCAAAGATGATCCCAGGAGGTCATTGGACAGCTCAGCTGGTATCTGGGCCAGTCTGTTGCTGGAAAGCGGAGTCATAAATGAAACTAGCCCAGAACTTAAGGCTCACTAAAGGGCTTGCTAAAGGGATAGTATATAAGGTCTCTGATCTTTAAAAGAAGCCCACTCTACTGTTGTCTTCATTCCCACTTTGATCTCAATCTGAAGCTCTCACATCAGCCAGTGGAATAAGCACTAACCTGTGAGCCAAGAAATCTATATTTGAGTGTTAGCTCTCACCAACTTGGTGTGTGATGTGGGGCAATTGATTGAATCCCTCCTGGGCTTGAATTTTCCCACTTGAATAAGGAGGAATTGGGTTTATTTCATAGTTCCAACAAAGGATGGACATCACTTCAGTGAATAATACCTTATTCTTGGCTGTGTCTTTGTAATTAATCTTCATTGTGGGACATTCTTGTTTTATTTCAAGCAAAACAGAAATGACCCAATGAAGTGTATGACATTGGGCTTAAATTCCAATCTTTAGGGTCCTCTTGTCTCTAACATGTTGCTTTTCTTTCCCTTGTGAATTTTCATTTTAATTATTGTCCTGAACGGAAAAACCACAGCATGGAATTAATGTTCGAGATCACTTATTATCTCCCAGGCACTTTGCTAGTTTAATTTCTTATGCAAAAGCAAAGAGGATTTTACTATCCCTGTGTTTTGAAACCTTTGAAAGACATAGGTCAGAAAATTGAGTTCTGAGGTGTCACTCAACTGGCAGTCAGAGGTGAGAACTTAAACTCAGGTGTGTCCAACTCCAAAGCAGGTTTTCTCTTTGTTATACTACAGCTATTATTTTAACTTTAAAAATGTATTCATCTATTTATTCAATATTTACTATCTGCCATGGAAGGCTCCAAGTCAGTTGCTATAGATTTGGTGATGAAAAGTCAGCCCCTGCCCTCAGAGAAGACATGCAAATGAACACTGCAGTGCAGGCAATGGCCACTATGGAAGAGGGATGGGAGGAAGTGGGAGCACCAAAAGTAAGATTTAACATCAGATGACCTATTTTAGTAACAATAAGATGGCACTATTTAACATGAGAGGAGGTGACATCTGAGATGAATTGTTGTGGGGGGATGTCTTTTATTTTTGGAGATGAGTCTTCATTAAACAGTTTAGTCAACAAGCCACTGGGTATTTATTGCATACCAGGCACTGTTCTAGGTGCTGAAATACAACTGTACATAAAAAACAAAACAAGGTTTCTATTCTCATGGGGCTCACATCCCATGAGGGAAGATAGACATGTAGAATAAGGTTGGAAATCTGGCAGGTTTGAAGGAATTGGCCAGGTGAAAGAGGGATGCTGGCAGGGAAAAGTATCCCTGAACAGATGGAGAGGTATGTGCAAGTGTCCTGAGGCCCAGCGATCCTTTCAAAGACTGAGACATTTGGCGTGGCTGGACTATTGTCTATAAGGTGAAGATGAAAGAGAAATATATAAGACAAGTCATGCATAACTGGCACGTGGTAATGAGCATAAAATTTTTGTTACAGGTAATAAGGAGCCATGCCAGGGACTTATGAGAGGGAGAGAGAATGTCAGAGTTGGCTACAAACCTATCACTCCTGTGGCCCTGGTGGAGGATGGCTTGGAAGGGATCAAGACTGGGGACTGGAAGGACAGTTCTGGTCCAAGGAGGGCAGTGAGGGCCTGAGTTAGAAGACTAATGACAAGAAGGAAGGCATCAAATTAGAAATGTTAGTCAAACACAACTGATGTGACTGCGAGGTCGACTGAGGTGGCTGGACTAGAAAAAACATCCAAGATAACAATACCAGGTTCCTGTCTTAGGGAACCCAAGTGTCACAACTGGCCCTGGACAGAAAGTCTGAACGTGGCTTCCAGAGGCCAGGGAGCTCTGTATTTCCTTTAGCACCTTCCACAGCACTCTCCCAAGTAACAGTATAGCCTCCCTGAATTTTGCTGTAGAGTTGTGCTACGTGATTCCTGAGCCCTACAATGAAACACCAGTGGAACATTTAGCTCCTGGTACTGTCGTACATCTAATGCTCTTTTGGGGACCTCTTGGTTGTACATCGGGCAGAGCTACAGTGATTTCCACTCACGGGAAGGGTAAGAAGCTGGGTGTGAGTATCCTGTGAGACTAGCACGCTTATTCACTTTTAGGCTAGGGTGTATTCTCTCTGCAGCTTTCCTTTCTATTCTCACTCCTGTGATGGGCCAGCTGGCCTGTCTGTCTGCCTGCCTTCCTCCCTCTGACACATGCTATTGGGACCTGCTCAGTGTCAGGATGTAAACATGCTTGTTCCACATCTCAGCCCTGCGCTATTTTAGTAACAAGAAGACAACAGATCATATTATGTCCCATGTTTCTTCCTCGGGCAACAGGATTTCTTCCATCGGTTAAGTGCATACCGCACTCGCTCTGTAGCAGAGTCGCTGTCTGAAAAGCTGTCCCTGACCTCCTGTTTCAATGTTTCATTGTCCATCGAGTCATCAGCTCAACAGCCTCTTTCTCAAGAAAGCCCTTCCTGACCTGGGCAAGTCAGCGCTGGCCTAGCACATGCTCCCTGGGCCCTTCCGGCCCCTCCAGGCATGCTGCCATGGTCCCCCTACTTGGTAACTTTACATTTTTAGTGAGGCTTTCTGATAAATTACCTGTGTCTATTACTAACTAGCATGTTTCATGGCTGCAAACACATCTTTGTTCACCAGAGTTTCTCCTGTGCCTAGCTGAGTGTGTGACACATTAGGTGTTTGATTGATATTTTGCTGCTAATAGTAGGCATCTGAGATAAATTTAGGTTAATGTCAGCTCAGGACTGGGAGGAGCAATGGATTTAGGGAGAAAGTGAGTGTGAGAAGAACAAAGTCGAGGAAGGAGCTGGAAAGAGGGAGGCTGACAGCAAACCACAAAATTCTGGCACGCCTCAAAAAAGAGGAAAAATGCAGAAATAGGGCCCTGGAAGGAGACACTCTTGGAAGAAGAGGAGACCATGAATGTTACCATATGACAGATATTCCCAAGGAGTCCCAAATCAGGCCAGAGGTGCAGTTTTTACCCAGATGCAGAGATGAAAAGGTTTTGTCAAAGAAACAAGGAACTTCTAGTCTAAAGCAGGTGAATCTTGGGGTTAAGAGGTCAGGTTCCCATGACAACTAGTTAGTCCCGCTAGAGGGAAAAACAAATTAGGTAATACTGGTCTCCTGGGACACAAATTCCCATTAAGCCACAGGGTGTTCCCAGAAGAACACCCCCTCGGCAGAGCAGAGAACCCTGGACCTGTGCCTCCTATGTCAAAAATGAGCACAGCCCAGGAATCAGCACACAGAGCTGGTGCCAGACCTGAGCTGGCTCCACTAGGCGGGGTCGAACCCACCGCACCCAAAGTCCCCACTGTTTTTTGTCTCTCTCCCTCCTTGGACCTTGAGTTCCTGGAGGGTGAAGCCTGAATCTGCCCTTCCTTTTTCACTACAGCCTAATTCAACTCCACCAAAGAATGTCTGCGGAAAGAAAAAATAAATGAACAAACAAACTTTAGATGAGTGGTTCACTGTCCTTGTCTGTAAAGTGGAAATGACAACAGCTATTAACTAGAATGTTGTGAAGACTGAATGACATGCAGGTGTGCACCCAGTACAGAGCCTGACTTAAAGTGGATGCTCAAAAGTAGACAGTTGGTCTTCCCTTTGCCCTCAGCCACACCTCTTGACTTCAAGTACTCCCTGAATGTACTGACCTTCATATTTTCCAGGCTGCACTTGACACCAGCAGTTAGAGAGGATCGTGACATATCTGAGCAGGGGGTCCTTATAGCAGATATCTGTCTTCTTTTCCTGCTCTTAGTCTGTCTCCCTTTCACATTACCCAATTTTTCCATGTTGAACCCCCAGTGGAGACCTCCTAGTGGCTCAGGAGGAACAGACCCCACCCATACTCTGTCTGGGTGGGGTTCGGGACAGCCTTGTCCTGGCCATGAGAGACCTGAATTCCTCTTGCCATGGTGATGAAAGAGATATGTCATATATCCAATGAGGCTCCATTCTGGGACTAGAGGGAGAATCACCCTTAATGTTTAAAAGATGGGAAATCCACCCAGAGCTGCTGGTAGCCATTTTGCTTCCATAGGGGGAGAGAGCCTGTCAGAAAGTGGAAGCAACACAAGAAACAGCTTGAGAAGAAGTCTTCAAGACACTGCTTGAGTCTCTTGACCCAGGCATATGTAAAACCAGTATTCCTTTGGCCCTTAAAGTTCTGTGGGCTAAGAGATTCCCCTGTTCACCTGTCGGCTTAAGTTAGGTTTTCTATTACTTGCAAATAAATTCAATATATGACCTTGGCGTTTACCTCGTCCAAACCCCTAATTTTATAGATGAGGAAGAGATTTGCAAGATCACCTGGATGGTTTTTATACACAACCAATTTTCCAAATGAATGTACCGCCTTACTCCCTTTTATCTCCACTGCAGACCAGCACCGGGGCAGAGTGTCCTTCTGCCTGGTTCAGATCACAGAATATTGATTTTGGTCACAGAATACCTAATCTTTCTCCAACAGAGAGAATTTCTTAATTCACATCCTTGGAAACCAGTTTTGTTTTGCATTACAGTGTTTTTATCCCTCAAGCGGAACTGCTGATGACCGTCCTTTCCTTTCCACACAGTGTAATCAGCAGCAATTAATTCTAATCACAAGGAGATAGCAAGAATGAACAGAGCATTAATTGGACGGAAGTAATCAGTATCTCCCTGAACCCACAGTTGGTACCTGGATGCCACAAATGGGAGCAGACACACACACGCGTACACACGAGTGCACACACACACGCACACACACCAACTCCTAACCCCCAATCAACCAGGGCACAAGGAGGGGGCATAGGATGTTGTCAGTCTGGTCAGCGTGGCGTAGGATAAAGAAAAAAATAAAACAAAAAAGGAGGACTCTCTAATCACAGAAATTCCACTACTAATCAGTTGCTTAACTGGGTTTCCTCATTTGTAAAACAGGACCTATTTCAGAGTGGTTTAGAAGATTAATTAAGAGTATTTTACATCAAGCACTTTTCATAGGTATGTAGAGCAGAGCTTAATAAGTGCTAGTTCTTTCTTTCCATATCAAATACCTTTTACAGCTGGTAGAGAATGAAGGTCTCATGTGATCTGAAATTATAGAAACTTGAGGGTTCTAGATCCAGTCTCACTCATGTGGCAACCTTGGCCAGACCCTCCCCTTAGTCCTACACCATGGTATTCTCCAATCTACCCCAACTCTGTCTCCCACGCTCTACTTCCTTTTGGACTCTAAGTTCTGACAGGGCAGCTGGGTGTTCCTTTTGGCCCTTATAGTGCCTGGGACACAGTGGACACTGAGTCAACATTTCTTCAATAACAGAGACTGTATTTATTCTCCTCAGGCTCTCCCTCTGCCTTGGCCTCCATCTGAGTCATCCTTCAAGGCTTAGCCATTTTTGAAACTTGTTCCTCTTTTCCTCTTTAAACTCCATTATTCTCTTTCATCATGCCTGTGTCTTCTACTATATGCATAGTAATAGATATACAGGTATACTTCCTTTCTTAACTCTTGTTCCTTCACTTAGTCATTCCACCATATCCTTGAGCCAGTGTATGATGGGCACCATGGATACCAAGAGGCATCTAAGTGGGTCTGTGTCTAGGGTACTCAAATGCAGACTCCTCCTTGAGCACAGCAACTGTTTGCCTCATCTTTCCATACCCCACGCCTTAGGCCATGATAGGTGATCCTCAAACATCTGATCATTGAAATGGGTTTCCCAGGAGAGGACATTTGACTGAGATATCAGTGGGTCGTGTAAGATTACACAAGGCCAGTGAGGTTTTTGAGGTTGGGTACCAGTGCCCTGTGGCTTTAGAGAAAGGATTTAGAGATACAGAAAGAGGCCTGAGAGTAACTAGCCCTATCCCTAGATACAACACACCATAGAAGACACACTCAAAGCCAAATACCCTGAGTCAGCTGAGACTTGGGCCAAGGGATGCATGATTTAGTAATACAGCCTCAGAAGCTCTGGCCTGAGGTCAGTGTTAGCTTTGCCATGAAGTTGTACAGTGGTATTAAACAAGTCATTTGTCCTCTCCAGGTATCATTTTAGCCAACCCAATTATATTCAACCAACAATTATGAACACCAACTATTCTTGCACTGTGCTTTGTCTTGAAGATACAGAGTTAAATATGATTAGCTTCTTTCAAGGGTTCATAGTCTAGTAGGCATTATGAAAAGGAACATAAAAAAGAGATGCTGGAACATCTCTACCTAGTATATGTCTGTTACTAAAACTCCCAAAAGGCTTCTCATTAACTACTGGACAAATGTCCAATCTCCTTTACCTGAAACCAGGGTCTTTGTGATCTGGTTCCTTGTCCAGCCTCTCCCTCATACTGCCGCTATGCCCTGGCCATACCTCAGTGCTATTCATTCCCAGTGCTCTGTTATCATTTGTGTCTTTACCACGTGATGTCCTTCCAAAAATTCTCTACTTGCCACATGTCTGATGCTCTTTCAATCCAAAGTGAGAGTGAGAGAGGTCTGCATGGAGGAAACATCACATTTGTAAAGTGGGAATAGACCTGAATTTTAAGAAATCTCTCTCTCATCCGTTCTTCTTTCCTCCCTCATTCTTTCCCTCTCTCCACCTGGTCTCCTTCCACCCCCACTCAAGAGGCAAGATTAGCTCCACCCACACTTTAAGATACAGGATCACTAGTTGATCTTTGTTCTGGTCTTTGGAATTCCTGATCCATCTGACTGAGCTGTGCCTCTCCTCATGGTATTTGAAAACTTCTTAAAAGCCAGTTAAGCAGACTGTGGGCTTGGCTTCCTGGGGAAAGCGCCATCCAATAATGAGTGAGCTGTCAAGCCTCCTCTTCCATACCCAACCTTCCCGTTCCTAAGATTTTGGTCCCGCCCTTGATTATAGGTTTCACTCTTTAAAAATTGCCTTGAGAGATCACTTAGGTCTCCTATCTCAGAGCAGTGAGGTGTTCCTCATGGCTGGCTTTCAGGGCCTTTTGGAATATCTTCTTCTTTTTCCCACTCTTACTTACCTGCTTGGTGATTGATTAATCACCCTTGCAGATCCAGCTCAAAAGCTGCCCTATTTAGAAAGTCTATCCAGATTCCTCAAGGCTGAATTAGTTGCTTAGTTGCTCTGTGCTCTGCATTCCCACAGAAGGCTGTGCTTATCTTTTCCTTAATTTTATCATACTGCTTTATAATCCAAGCCAGATCAAGAGGTAGGTTATGCAGGCAAGGTACCAGATACCATGTGTGATGGGATGATAAGGCATCAACAAACAGAGCAAGTTGGAGAAAATGATATTTATCAGAACTATTCGCTAATATGTGGCTGGGAGAAAATTTGAGAACCAAAGGGGAAACGTAGCTTTTGCTCAAATCATCAAGCTAGAAAGTGGTTGAACTAGAATTTGCTTGTATTGGTTATTCCCTTAATTGTATTAAGTGCTAGTTATGCACCAAGAATGACAGCTCTGGGTTCATGGAAGGTAATGGCAGAGCAAAGCCAAAACCTTTCACTTGGTTCCTGGTCTCCAGATCTGAGAATCTTGAAAGATTTTACCACCAAGAAGCAGCACAAGCCCTCCTTCTCCCCAGGAACAGGCAAGACACTTCCTCAGAACAACCCCTTTCCCTGCCCCAAAATCTTTGGCTGTGCCCACTGTGGAAAGAGAGCCAAGGCTGCTGCCAAGTTCATTAATAATTTTGGCTTTCTGGAGGAAGGAGTTGGATTGCTTTGCTCTTCAAATATCAAAACATCCAATTAACACAGCTAATTAGCATCACTAGCAGCAGTCAAAAGAATGGCAATTTAGATGCAGGATTTCAAAGATTTTTTAGTTGTAGGCCAAGGCAACCCATCTCTCGCTAATGACAAGAGTTCCTCACTTAGACAATTCTATAGCAGCCATCAATTAGCCTAGCCACTGGGCAGAGACTGCCCTCACCCCAGATTCGCTTCTCTCATCAGAAGAGGGGACAGAAAGAAAAAGAATGGAAATGGAGGAAGGGAGTTGGGGGTCCAGGGAAGGGAGAGAAATTAACATGAGAAGACAGAAATTTTCAGAGAGAATAAGAAACACAGAATGTGAGGAGAAGATGGAGACAGGGAAAGAGAGTCAGTGCCTTACAGATAAACAGCAATCATACAGGCACAGAAAAAGAAAGAAATTCCTTCAACACAGAAAACTTCTGACCACCAGCTGCTTTGGGAGCAGCTATTCATGGATGCCCTACTGTTCTCAGCTATAAAATTGAGCTTAACTGTGAGGTTTCAACTTTAAATTTGACAAAGTTTGTCTGTTATCCTGAGATCCAAGAGAGGCAAAGCAGAGTTTTTCTCCTCCCTTCTTACACTGAGTGTTGGCCTTCCCATCGCCTCGATTTCTCTTTAAAAGGTCTGGTATCAGTCAACACTCGTCCATCTGGGTTACTTGTCCCATAAACCCAAGGGGTTCCACAGCCAGGCCTGCGATGCACCAGGCCTGTGATCCCCCACTGAAGGAAACCAGTGGGTTTCCTGCTGAGTCCGCCTCCGAAATCACTCTCAGGCCTGCCACTTCTCCAGTGCACAGCTGCTGCCCTGGTTCAGGCCTCACAGTCACTTCTCCAGATGACCGCACAGCCTCTGCTTTCTCCTTGCTCCTGTCCAGTCCATTGATCATTCTTACCACTCTTGCCAGAGTGACATTTCTAAGATACAGAGGGACTCTGTTAGTGGGTTCTATACTGGGCCAAGTCTAAGCCTGTTAAACACGATATTCAAGGCTTTCTTCTGGGTTCTAGCTCCTATGGTCTTTTATGCAGCCTGCTCCTGACCCATCTCTTTCCCTCTGCCTTCTCTATACTCACACTCCAATGACACTGGCTAGGAAGGGGACTCCTGGATGCTCCATACTGTCTTTACCTGTAGGTGCCTCCTCATTCTATGGGACCCCTGGACTGGTCCCTAAACTGGTCCTAACTGGTCCCTGCTCCTGCTCTGTGCCTTTCTGTGTCTGCTTTGATTTACACATTTCCCCCATTTGTTTTCCTTATGACCACATTGTTTACCCATCAGGTATAAAAGGGTGGGCTGAAAATTCTCATCTTCAAAGGATGAGCTCATAATGTAAATATGTGCAATAACAGGTGTGAAACAATAGGGGGAGCAGTGGCCAATAGGACAGTGAATGCCAAACTCAGAGAACCTCAAACTCAAAATTAAACAAATCAACCAACCAACTCACCAGCCAGCAAGTTTTTTCCTGTCCAAACCCACCATCTGCAGGAAGGAGTCAGCCACGGGCCACTAGTTGGTGACCCTCCATCTGTAATCTATATTCAGAGCTTAGTTTGGCCCTTGAGGTCTTCTGTGCTCAGACTCCACTGCCATCTCTTGTCATCTCTTAGCATCTGGTTCCCCAAGTGCAGGGGCATTTTCACAGCTTCTGCTGTCTCCTCCCCTTTGGGCCCTGCAGGGGTGTTAACTGTGTGTAAATAGCTGCAAAGAACACTAACATTTGCAGTGACTAGGCCAATCCCATCATGTGCCTGGCCCAGGCAAGATGTTATTAATCAGCATTTTAATGAAGCCTAATTACAGCAGATGATGCCTCCCACCAGGTAAGGCAATGGTTACAGATGGGCGCCAACCAGGACATCGTTGCCCTCTCCTCCAAGCCTGCTCCATTGGAGCACAGGAGGGTTAACTCTACAAGGATTGAATAGCTGTAGAGACCAGAGTCCAAGGAGGATGCTGCTAGCAGTACTCTTTCCCCACTGCCAAAATAAATATAGTCTGGACAGTGAGTGGAGCTGGCCTTCTAGCGGAGCAAGGGATAGGTTCTGGCAAGTGATCATCATCTCTTCTGAGGTCTCACCCAGCCAAGATTCTTTCCGGATATAGCGGGGTCTCTTACCAGCATCAATGCCTGAGTCAGGCCTTGGCAAAGTATTAACAGTCTTCAAAGAAAATGATCTTTGGTTTCTCTTTGCCCCTCCATTTACTCCTCCTTTCTCTACAACATCTAAGCATCCAGGCCCTCTCCCAACCCAGCCTCAGTTCCAGCTTAGGACTTATGCGTGCAGAGTGTGGAATCAGAGAGCACCAGTTGGGACCCCACATTCACCAGCTGGGTGACCTTGGGAAAGTCACTTGAGCTCTCTGATCGTCAGTGTCTTCACTGTTCTCACAAATGAGAAAAATAACCTGGTTATCTTCACATGAATGATTTGAGGCTGAATTAGGGAAAAACACCCAAGAGGAAACTTAAACAAGTGCCTTCCTTAATTCTGCATCTTCACTGACATGTCAGCAGTTAGGCGAAACGCTTAGCTGCAGTTGGTTGTCCCTTCCTGATTGGAGAATGAAGTGTGGACTTCACAAAACTCCCCAGAATCCTACCAAGGGGACATATCATCCAGTGTAGGGTAGACTGACTACCTTTCTCTAATGCCTGCTAGATACTACCCATTTTCCTCTTAATACACTAACTTCATGCTTCTCTCTTGCTTAGGAACCTTTCCTGGCTCCCCATTGCCTATAAATTAAAATCCCAAGTTAGTACTATGGCACTCAAGGCTTTCCATGATCTGGCACCAAAGGACCTTTCCCATTTCAGTTCCCAAGCCTCTCTTGTGTGAATGTACCACTCCAGAAAGGCCAATTTCTTAGCACTCACTTCTCCCATTGAGCCTTTCTTCGTGATCCACACTCAGAGAGCTTTTCACCACCAGAGTGGTACTTCCTGCATAATATTGTGGGGTTGAGTGCTGTCTGTTTTATTCTTAATCTCAAATCTCAATGTCAATAGAGCCAAAAACACAACGAAGCCCCTCGATAAATATTTGGTGAACCAGACTAGCTGTCACCCCTTCAGATTCCTCTTTAAAGTTCAGAGCAGATCCTATTGGGTGTGCCAGTGCACTCAAGTTCAGGATCTCAAGCCAACAGACCCGGGATCAAACCCAAGATCCACCACTGTGGTGCTTCACTTTATGCATGAACTTAGCCAGGATATTATGCACAGATTAGTGATCAAGCATTATTCTGGATGTTTCTGTGAGGATATTTTAGATGAGATTTTCACCTAAATTGGTGAATTTACTCTCCATAATGTAGGCTAAGGGCCTGAATAGAACAAAAGGCTGCACTATCACCTCCTTACTCTCTTACCCCAGTAGAAGGAATTTTGTGATGGAGAACCTTGTGACTTGAACTATAGTATTGAGTCTTTTTTAGGTTTTCAGTCTGCTGGAAGACACTATAGATTTTCGACTTGCCAACCTCCATAATCACATGAGCCAATTCCTTAAAATAGATCCATGTGTGTATAGGTACACACACTATTGGTTCTGTTGCTCTGGAGAACCCTGACTTACGCAACCACTTACTAGCTATGCCTTTCTGTCAAATGACTTTATTGAACCTTTGTTAGTGAAGCTGTATAATGTATGATTAACTGACCTTAGATCTGCGGCATCCAAGAGGCACGGAGGAAGGGGAGAGAAAAGGGATAAGAACAAAGAAGGGGGGGAGCACAAAGGATGGTGGTGGAGAACTGTGGGTGCTTTGGTGAAGGGAAAACCATGGTGACCACATCTGAGGGGAGAAGTCTGTAGTGTCAAAATAGTAATAAGGATGTAAGACAATGACACTTCATTATTAAAATAAAGCAAAGGAAAATAAAATAAAAGGGCCTCCCTGGTGGCGCAGTGGGTTAAGCAACGCACTATGAAGCAAATCGTAGCCACCGCAGCACGAGTTCGATCCCTGCTGCTGGCCAGGGAGGGGACCCATATGGTGCCGCAGACCTCTCCTGCTGTGTCCGCTGCTCCCCTCAGCAGTGTACATCTGTTGATCTGCCTGTTCTGCTCCCCGCTCGCTGTGGTGAATCCTCTCACCCCCACACACACACACACCTCTGGCCTGTACCCCAGTGCTTGTATGCATAAATAAATAAATCTTTAAAAAAAAAGAAAATAAAATTTAATAGGGATGACTGTTTCTCCCACATAGGTTTTTGGGGTGATTCATTGAGACCCTGTCTATATGTGAAAGAGTCTTGCCCATTGTGAGCCACTATTCAATTGTATTTTAAGTTACACGATGAGATGATTAGCTGACCTTAGATTCTTGGCATCCAAAGGCATGGAGGAAGGGGAGAGAGGAGGGATAAGAACAGAGGAAGGGGGAGAGCTCAAAGAGTCCTCCACCCTTGTCCTTTGTGCCCACCACCTCCAGGAAGCATCCCCACCTGCTCCAGTAACCCTTACCCCTCCTGGAGCTCCCAGAGCAGTCTGAGCCACTCCACGTTGACTCTGTCCTTTCTCTCAGCATCTAAGCGCATGTGACGCTCAACACCGGATTTGACACACACGGGGCTGGGACTGAGAACCCGGTAGAGATGCCCAGTGAGGCCGGTCTGGGGACAAAGGCAGAGCAGAGGCTGCTGTGAAAGATTCAGGCACAGAGCCTCAGTCGATTGGGTCCTGAATTTAAATGCATATCCTGCTCTTTTGTCTCAACAGGATAATAAAAAACCCTCAGACAGTATATTATGGATGCAAAGGTGCATCGCTGTCTCTGCTCCCTGCCCACCATCTCAGAGAAGGGAGACATGTCTGGGGTCTGAAGGAGACAGACCTTCTGAGGAAGGCAATGGATGGCAGAGGGCAAGTCCTCGGTAGGGCTGGGAGGGGCTGGACTCCCCACACTCAGCCAGTGCGTCCTCACCTTTCATGCCTCACAGAGAAACTGATATTTTTTGCACGCTGAGGTAAGAGGTGAGGGGCTGCCTTCTGCAGGAGATTTTTGGCACTGGAGCCAGGGCCACCCCAGCTCCTCCAGGCAGTGTGCAGTCTGAGGTACCATATTTGGTTAGGCAGTCGCCCGCTCAGCACTTGGTGGAGGAATCTCTGTGACTTGCTTTCTAGCTCAACTGGGAGCACAGATGCTGAGGCCTCACAGGCAGAGCTGATGGAAATTCAGCTGGGCAGTCTTATTTAGCACCTCAAGTTCTGGTGACTCTCTGATTGCTTTCTTTCTCCCTGAATGGAGAACGCTGCAAATCTGCTCTTCTCACTCCAGATGACTTAACGCCTCAGTAGCGTACATAAAACAGGACCTTTCCCCACTCCTCGTACCCCTTCTCCTACTAATGTTATCTATCTTCAAACAATCTTTTCTGCTCTCTCCGAGGTCTGCAGTTCATCCTAGGTCAGGCTTGATGAATGCAGGATAAACTGGTCCATAAGGTAGGACTCCAGGCGCCAGCTTACCTGTAGGCTGCGGGTGGGAGCCAGGTGTGCCAAGTCCAGTGTTCGTCCTGGGGCCAGGCTGATGAGACAGTGACTCTAATAAGTCCTTCTCCTAGAGGATCACTGGAGTAGCTGGCAACAAATGAGACCACACAGGCACAGAGGCTGTGCCACATAAGCACATTGAAGACCTCCATCCGGCTGGTTCTGTTAGCAACCTGTTTGCCAAGGCCAGTCACTTTGATACACCCAACATCGCTGTGGTAGGAAAGGTAATTTTATCCTCTTTACTTGCTGGCACTTGAAGTTTCAGAGCTCTCCAGCTCCTGAGACAGCACATTGTGTCATGTCTCTGAGTCTTGGCCTAGAATGTTCTCTCAGACAATGTTCGCACTCTATGTCTTCATTAAATTGTAGTCTTGGGGTGCAGGGCGCCATGTGACTCGTTTCTGTGTCCCTAGCACCTGACACAGGCGGGGTGCCCTGAAGTCAATGAGTGAGGAGCTGAGTAAAGAAATGGCTGCTGTATCTACCCTTTAGGTTTCTACGTGCCCACTCGCCTCTCCATCTGGACACACCAGTCTCCATGTCTTGACCCTGCCCACATCGAGGTTATGGTAGATCCAAAACCCATGAACTGAGTCAAAGGTCCTTGACCCCTCATCCATACTTAATGTTTGCAACTTGACCTTGTGGAACATCTGGACAGAAAAAGACATTAGAGACTCCCTAGAGCAACTGTCCCCTTGAAGGAAGAAGAAGCATCTTCGTCATCTTTGATCTCCAATGCTTAGCGAAAACCAGTATAGAGTGGATGCTTGTTAAATATTTGTTTTTGCACAAATCCCTCTAAGACTTTTATAGATAGAAAAATGACAGCCCAGAGAGGAAAGTAAAGTCCCTGAGTCACAGTTTCTGGGAGTCTGGGTTGCTGCCTGGGTCCCCTGAATCCAGGAAGACAGGCTGTTTGCTCAGGCCTCATTTCTTGACTCAGACCTAAGGTGATATGAAGAAGGACTTTACGTAAGTGTTTCAAATTTGTCTCAGATTGTTGATGGCTCCAGCGTGGATGGGTTCACGTTGCTCTACAGCATGATGGCACGGACAGCTGACGTGGTACAAGGGAGCAGGCTTTGGAGAGCCACAGCTTTGGAAACTTAGCGGAAGCATGGGAACTCGATGACCTTAGGCAAATGCAATCACTCTGGCCATCAGTCTCCTCTCCCTCCCCTATCCAGAAGGGGAACCCGATGATGCCTGTCTTTCAGGATTATGGCAAAGAGCCCCCGATAATGGGGGCAGTTACTAGGTGAGCTTATCTTTGGCAGTCAGTCACTTACAACAATGCCCTGGCTTCAGTCTGTACTTCAAAGCAGCCTGGTGCATCGGCCACCGCCCTCAGAGATGGTTGCCTTTACCCACCAGTCTTGAGGCCCTAGCTTCCTGGCATTTTAATATTCACAGTGCCACTGCTCACTGTGGAATAGTCACTGACCATAAAGTTTGACATTTTGAAGATTAAAGTGCTTTGAATTAGTCATACCCATGTGAAGTCATTGTTCCTACTCTGGAATCTAAAAATGACTTTCAGCAGAGCCCAGTAACTTTCCCTCAGAAATTACCTTCCAGTGAGGAGGCTGTGAGGTGTTTAGACTAAGTGAAAACACTCCATCATGCAGAAGAAAACAGAGCAGAGGAGAGCTGGGGTAAGGCAATGTGTTGGGGAGACCTTCCGCCAGGCAGGGCCTAGTGGTCTGCTGCCTCTCAAGGAGCAGTGGGGAGCAAGGGGCCCAGGAGGGCCAGAGGACACCTCACTGTCTGGGTCCCAGCAGGGAGCAGCACAGGGGCTCTGGGGTTACAGGGTTCTGGGTGCAGAGCCCGCTCTGCCCTGCACAAGTTGTGTGACCCCATAAATGGTGAGTCCCTCAGAAGGTGAGAAATAAGTTAAAAGAGCACTTAGCACAGCGCCTGAGGTAACAGGCAATCAGTAAACATTTTCCTGTGCTCGAGAACTTCGCAAGCCACCAAGACTCAGATAACTTCCTTGTGCTTTAAATGCCTGTCGGCCCAGATCCCAGGGACATGCACTGACACACAGGACTGAGATGCTTAGCTGGGGACTTCCCGTCTGGCCCTCATGCAAACAAGCATGGGCAGACTGCAGTCTGTTTTCTTGTCAGAGGGCTCAGAAGACGACTCCCCTCTGTTCTAACCCTAGCTGTCTGGCTGCGTGTATCTGTGCTGCTGTGGGGGTTCTCTCTCTAGGCGGGAAGTCTGGCTCCCTACCTTTTGGCCTCCTCACCACCTACCCAGCAGATCCCTGTGATCACACCCAATTGTTATATGTAATAACAGCTCCCACCCTGTCTAGGAATCAGTCGGGGTGTTAAGAACTCACATACATTCTCATTTAGCCTCACAAAACCCTAAGAATCTTGTACCATATCTCTACTCCGCAGATAAGGAGTCTGGAGTCAGAGAGGTAAAGCAACCTGAATAAAGACACGCAGGGCTTCTAAACCGCAGAGCTAAGATCCAGAAACAGAGTCAGAACCTGGGTCTCTAACCACTGAATCACAGTGCTCAAATGCCTCTATACTTCCAGTCCCGGCCTGAAGCTGGCTGTCCAGCCTTCCTCTGTAGCTAGACCACGAGCCATCACAGTCCTCAAGGATGGTGAGTAGGACGCAGCTTTGTCAGCACAGCGTCCAGCTCAACCTCAGACAGCTGCGAGCGTGGAGCATGCCTTGGAACGGTGCCCTGGGCTCTCATGAGGGACATCATGAGAGGCGACTTCCTGACCCTGCCACTGGCGTCCGCAGAAGGGACACTGGAGACCAGAGGCCTCTCCTCCCAACATAAGCCCCTGGGTATGAAGCTCCCTGAGAGCTCAGTGCCGGGAAGTGCTGTGCACTGCTTTAGTGCATCCTGCACTGTCACTGTCATCAGCACAAACGGTAAATAAGTGAACAAGCAAATGACAATAACTGGCCCCAGCACAGACGCCAGCGCGTCATGTGTGGCCTTGGAAGATGACACCTTCCTCACCACAAACCTCCATGCAGGACACACTGGGGTGAGAGACTTCCCTTGCTGAGTATTCTGAGACCCTGTGCCCGTCCCCTGACTCACTTCACAGCTTCAGATTGCACACTCTGTCCAGAAGCCACTCTGCTTTCCCTTGGGAAGACAGGAGAGGGACAGTGAGCCCTGAAAGACAGTTCCTTCAAGGTGAAGGTCAAGGGCTCACTTTTCTGAAAAGCTCATAAATGGTGTTTGAATCTGAACTAAGCTATGAAGGGAGGGCGAAGAGGAGGAGGTGGGAAGGAGGACTGGAAAAGAAAGGAGAGGAAGAACAGAAAGCAAAGCAGGGCTGGGGAGATGGGAGGGGAAGGGACTGCTAGACCACCCTGGGCAGCCAGCCACCTGCTCGGCCTGCATGCCCCACCTCCTTTGATCCTCACCATCAGTTAACACGTCAGAGACCAAGCACCTGCTCAAGGTTGTGTAAACAGAAAGAACTGGAGGCAAATGCAGATTTGGGTGTAAAGCACTTCCACTGTTCGACTTAAGAGAGGAAGACCAGGGCAAGTGAGAGGAGAAAAGAGGAGCGAGGTTAAGGGGGTAAAGAAGATGCAGGTGAAAAAGGTGAGAGGGCATTCAGAGATGTGGGAAGAATGTGACAGAGAGAGGACTGAGGGAGGGAAGCAGACAAGACAAACAGGAGAAGTGGGAAATGGGAGAATGAGAGGGAAGAGGGAAGAAACAGGCAGGGAGGAGAGATGTCCATGAGGGAGAGAAACCTGGGAGAAGTGTGTGTCGGGGAGTCTGCCCCTCTTCCTCTGGCCCCTCAGGGCTGGCAAGGCCCCCCAGGGCTCAGACCCAGCCCAGACAAAGGTGCTGGCAGCCTCCCAGCCCTCAGGATGCCAGACTCTCCAGGACGGCCATGCACCCTGGGGGCCAGGAGAGGGCACTTCAACCTCAGGCAACAGCGCGAGCTGGAGCTCGCAGCCCGCATCCCCACCTAACCAGCCGCTGAGGGAAGCAGCAGCAGGAGCAGTCGATCCCTGGCTCAGTTTGGTGGGTGACCAACACCTCTCTGTGGGGGCCAGGACCCCAGACACATCCCTGTCAACACCAGAGGGGCAGGGAACCAATTTGGGTCCCTTTAGCTGCCTCTATGCCAGCCCAGTGCTTCCTCTGGGCTCTGCCTGCCCCTCCTCCAGATTTCTGTCCTGAAGGGCAGCCAGCTCCCAGTTCACCTGAGCTCCTTCACCCCCGTGTACTCCCCGCCCTCTGCCAAGAATCCTCTGTCCCTTGAGTCCAGGGCAGAGTAATTATAAAAAACCATTTCTAACACACAGTGCCATCTGGCAGGCCCAATTACTCACAAGGCATACACAGAACGGAAACTGAGGCACAAGGATGGAGTGTCAGTTGTCTGTGATCACATTAAAAAATAAAAATCATTGTACCTCCTGGTTCTTATATTCCATGATGAGAATCCAAGCACATTAAGCCTCTCGTGGCAGTTTCCTCGACACCAGGTTGTGTCACCAAACGAATATCGAACCTCGTCACAGAATGAGATGTGTCCTTGGCCACATATCTTAACCATGAACTAAGCCCTGAGCCTGCTCATTAATGACTTTGTCCGGGTTAAAAAAAAAAATCGGGGTCACTCTGGCGGCACAATGGGCTAGGAAACACACTATGAAGCAGACCACGACCACTGCAGCACAAGTTCGATTCCTGCTGCTGGCTGGGAAGGGGACCCACATGGTGCAGCAGACCTCTCCTGCCTCACCCGATGCTCCCCTCAGCAGTGTGTTTTGGTTGATCTGCCTGTTCTGATGCCCACTCTGTCTCTGGTAAATCCTCTCACCCCCTGCCCCGGCACCTCTGACTGTACCCCAGGGCTTGTATGCATAAATAAATTTTAAAAAATCATACACATGAGTACAGAGCAGCTGAGAACTCCAAGCACACGTTTGTGAAGATGGCTATTTCAGAATCTTAAGAACTCCTTATGGAAGCTTCCATGACACCTTCAGCCTGTGTTGATTATCTCTCTTCCTGGTGGCCCAGAAATGTGTTACTGAGCCTTCACCCAGACCGGTACTTGACTAGAGGCAGTAACCACACGATCATTTATTGAAGGCCTACTATAATCCAGGCACACTCATAGGCATCTGAGAAACGTTTTGTTTGCATCTACTAAACCCTCTGAGGTAAGTAGCATAATCATCATTTTTACAATGGGCACGTAAGGCTGCAGGAGATCAGGCCGTTGCTCAAGAACACACAACTAGTAAACAGCAGGTCCAGGAGCAGTACCTAGATTACCTGTTCAAAGGCCAAATGTTCTCTTTTGCCCCATCACTGAACAAAGGCACCTGTTAGTTATATATCAGCTATTACTGGCCCTCAACCACAACTTGTTTGTTCAAAGGAAGTATCCTCTTGGGCCTCCCTGGTGGCACAGCAGGTTGAGCACCACGCTGTGAAGCATCCACGGCACAGCCACACGCGTTCAATCCCCGGCCAGGGAGGGGACCCACATGGCGCAGCAGACTTCTCCTGCCTTGCCCGCTGCTCCCCTCAGCAGCGTATTTTGGCCGATCTGCCTGTTCTGCTCCCCGCTCTGTCTCTGGTGGATCCTCTCACCTCCCGTGACTCTTGCCTGTGTTCCAGCTCTTATATGCATAAATAAATAAATCTTTTTTTTTTAAAAAAAAAGTATCCTTTAGTGGAACAAACAAATGTGGGTTTGGGACTGGATAGCAAAAGAAACAAATTCAAGTATTGCTTCACCACCCGTGTCAACTGAACAACTTCCTCCATCTGACTCTCAGTTTTTGTTCTGTGGCCTGGGACTGATTGTGGCTTAAACAGACACTCAGGGACAAAATGTGCCTCTCTTGTTTATAAGATACAGAGAATACTACTTACCCCTTTAGATTGTTGTGGGGGATCAAATGAGATGATGGCCTTGAACGTACTTACACACTGATAAGAGCTACTCACTCCCTGCGTGCCGCCGGGCCTTGGTATTCTGCAGAAGCTCCGTAGATATATTTTTTCTTAAAGCTGAAACCCAAGCATCCTCTGTCTCTCCTCTCCAAGGACTCATGACAAAATTTGCATAGATCGAGAGCAGTGGTCCTGACCCCCTCCTCCCTCTAAAATTCCATCTTTCATCCTCCAGGCCATGACTCCCACCTCCTGCCTCTCGAGACACATCAACAAGCCAAGCACGGCCACAACCCCAGCTGAAGGCCCTTGTCTCAGACAGAGCTGGCAGCTGCCTCCTCTTATTGGCAGGACATTTATCATCTCGAGGAAAATATTGACGGGTAAGAAACCCCAGACAGGCAGCCTGTCTCAGCTGGGCATGCAGCCTGCCAGCTCAGGAAATAAATTTTGAGGTGCTGGTTCCAGGTTTTTCTGGAAGAAAGGGAGGGTGGAGAACGGGCATGACTTTAGGAGCCTGACGAAATCCTAGGCATGACCACGTTCAGTACATAGTGGAAGCTCAACACACGTGAATGAGGTCTGAGATGGCCTGTCTGGAGGGTGGTGGCCCTTTGTCCAAACTCACTTCACAGCTGGGCTAGGAGTGCAGGGCAGGCGCCTGATGTGCTCAAGATGGCACAGCAAGTCAGAGGCGGACAGCAGAGTAGCAAGGCTCGAGGCCCATGAGTTTCACATCAGAACACGGTCCATTACAGTGCAGTATACCCTCGGCACTCTGGTCATGGGGGAGAATCTGAGGCTCTGGAAAGCTTGGTTTTCTAGGGGACTTAGAAGGAGATTCTTGACTTACTTTCCAAGCCAGTCTCCAAGGGAGAACACTCTTTTAAAGTTTAAAAGACTGGGAAGAAGGGGCCTCCCTGGTGGTACAAGAGGTTAAGTCTCAGCACTATGAAGCTACCTACAACCACTGCAGCACGAGTTTGATTGCTGGCTGGGGAATGTGGTGCAGCAGACCTCTCCTGTCTAGGCCACTACTCCCTCAGCAGTGTACTTCAGTCAATCTGCCTGTTCTGTTCCCCTCTCTGTCTCTGGTGAATCCTCTTATCTCCTGCACCTCTGGCCTATACCCCAGTTCTCATATGCATAAATAAAGAAAGAATAATAAATCCTGGCCTCCCTGGTGGCACAGGGAGTTGGGCGCTGCACTGTGAAGTGGCCATAGCTGTTGCAGCACAAGTTTGATCCCCAGCCAGGGAGGGGACCTACATGGTGCAGGAGACCTCTTCTCCCTTGCCCGCTGCTCCCCTCAGCAGTGTATTTCAGTCAATCTGCCTGTTCTGCTCCCTACTCTGACTCTGGTGAATCCTCTCAGCAACCCCCTCATACACACACTTCTGGCCTGTACCCCAGCTCTTGTATTCATAAATAAATCTTTAAATAAATAAATCTTAAAAAAAAAAAAAGGTGGGAAGAAGGCAGGGGAGAGTCATTCAGTGAGGAGAAGGTGTCCGTGCTATCCCCTCCTGTCTCCAGCTCACCTGTCCTTGAAATTCTGGTTTGGCTATGGTCCCTTCATCCTTGATTCCCAAACTTTCAAGTTGCGCTATCACCCCCAACTTGCCCCCAGACTTGATCAAAGGAGGGAAGCAGCTTTCATTTCCTCAAACCAATATTTCCAAGGCTCTTTTTGTTTTGTTTTATTCTAAAGGCAGAAGTTGTGCTATTGCCTAAGTCCCCCAAGTGCTCCAGAGGGTCATTCATTCAACAGTTACTTAGAAAGTACCGGCAGTGTGGCAGACAGTCCGTCTTACTGTCCTTGGGGCTGGTCAAAGTGAGGCCCAAACCTACAGCTGGTTGGAACTGATCGTGGGTAAAGTCTTCTTCTTGGGGGATCTCCCACATTTGTATGAGAGGACGGGGACATAAGTCCTCTTGTGTGCAAGTGACCATGGATATAAACAAAAGGTTCAAGTTTACTTGAGAATCCGTCAGGATTTCTCTGACCGTCAGCTTGCAGCCATCACCCTGAAACAGGATCACGCTCTTTATCATCAACTACGTTTCCATGGAGCCTCACAGTGCTGCTAGTGAAAGCTGCCAGTTATCACCATAAAGTAACTTTACAACTTTGTAATTTGTAGTTCTCTGCTGTCAGTAATATTAACGGCATTTCGAATTATGGCTATAAACCTGACAACAGCAGATAAAACCCTTAGAAACCTCATTTGGGGGGATGAGGGAGGCTGGGGGAAGGTAATGACATTTTGGTTTCCAGGCCTGTCAGAAGGCCCATTTTGATCTGGAGGTGGGAGGCAGCAGTCCAGGGCAGTTCAGCTTGGGCAGCACAGAGAGGTCCCGAGGCATTTAAGTGATCAGGCATCATTAATAGCTCGATGTTGCAGGCAGGGTTGACAGGGAGCAAGACAAAAGGACAAGCAAGGCCTGACTGGTGGGTCTCAACCTCTGGGAAGGAGTTTGTCCTACAGGAATGGAAGGAAATGGGGCAGACTGCAGGGTAGGGAGGAGAATGAGACAAAGCCAACCAGCAGATTGAAAGAGCATGTACTTCGGAGCTGAACCAATCTGGATTTAAATTCCCACTTTCTAAGTTAGTAGCTGTAAATAGAACTTGACTTTTCTGGCCCTTATTTTCCCTACATGTAAAATCCAAGTACTTATCTCAAAGGCCAAAACAATCCAATAATCGAATGATTCTTTCACTTATCTATCCATCCATCAATAAATTTGAAATCACATCATTAAGTCTTCTAATCTAAAGATAGGACATTTGAAACCCATAATGAGGAATGCCTTCCACCCCCAAACCTACGTGGCAAAGTAGAAGTGCAGTCAGGGGCCTCCCTGGTGGCGCAGTGGGTTAAGCAACGCACTATGAAGCAAACCGCAACCACTGCAGCATGAGTTCGATCCCTGCTGCCGGCCATGGAGGGGACCCACATGGTGCAGCAGACCTCTCCTGCTGTGCCCGCTGCTCCCCTCAGCAGTGT
>JAGFMF010012261.1:503089-593802 GCA_019455555.1 Galemys pyrenaicus | reverse complement strand
GCTCTGTCTGTGGTGAATCCTCTCACCCCCCACACCTCTGGCCTGTACCCCAGTGCTTGTATGCATAAATAAATAAATCTTTAAAAAAAAAAAAAAAAAAGAAGTGCAGTCAGTTCTCCAAAGCAGGCCTCCTGACCTTTCCCATGAAGAACATCTCAACAGTATTATTTTCACCATTACCACTACCTCTATCAGGCATTCATTGATTCAGTCAGTCACTCAGGAAGCCCTCGCATTGGAAGATCAAACTCTAGTCCATGTCTTCATGGAAGAGGGAAAACAAAACCCAATAGTCTGCTTCAGTCCACTCTAGCCTTCTGTTTCCAAAGTCCTCTGAGTGAAGCTTTGGTGCTTATTAGTCTTATCAAAGGCTTGAACCCGAACATGACAAACAGGGGTGGGGAAGTATCTTTTTACATGCCAACCAACAGGTCAGAACTGACCGCTTCTTGCTCTTCTGTCTATCCAAAATGTGAAACTCCCTTCCCCAGAAAAATAATCTAGGCATCATCCCTCTCCCCTCTGCCACACAAAACCCCCTTCTCGTCCTAACACACACTTACTTGGATAATTCTCTAAACAATACAGATCACACGACTCATTGTTCTATTAGTGAGCCAACTAGCAGATGCCAGTGAAGTTTGTTTTCACTTTCATTCATGGCCTTCTCAGAGAGTGCAGTGATTTAGTTGAGGTCACACAGCTTTATGAGGGGCTCAAGGGGTCAAAGGCCCCTGGAACCGGGTCTTGGCGCCCAGTCCAGCAGCCCTTCCACTAACTCATTAAAGAGAAGCCCACCTCAACTAGCGAAGAAAATCACTTCTCCACTGATTCCACCGTCCCTTGTAGATAAATCTACCATGCTTTACAGAACTTTAGCCAGCCTTTTCCCTTTGAATGCCACAGGAGCCCCATCCACTCAACCACCTCAACTAGCGAAGAAAATCACTTCTCCACTGATTCCACCGTCCCTTGTAGATAAATCTACCATGCTTTACAGAACTTTAGCACTGAGCATGTGCCTGCCAGCCTTTTCCCTTTGAATGCCACAGGAGCCCCATCCACTCAACACATCCAAACAGATCTCAAAGATCCCTCTCTCCAGACCCTCCCCCCAGTTGCCTGTATTTTCATGACTGGCCCCACCATCCACCATGTGATTCAAGTCAATAAGCTGAACATCTTCTTTAACCTCTTGATTTACCCCCACTCAGAAGCAGTCAACAAAAATACTCTGACCTGAATCCCCAAGACTGTAGATACGCATTTCAAAATGGGATATGAAACACCACAGGGCACTTGCAGAAGGAAACCAGAACACCAGTTCTGCAACCTTCAACTCACCTTCAGAAAAGAGGGCCCCGGAGTGGTGTAGTGACCTCGACATAGGTAAGCCACCAGGTCACCCTAGACTGAGGAAGGAACCATAAACCATGGCCTGAACAGATGCGCTTACCCTCATCCACAGGTCTCTGGCACCCAGGGAGGTGTGGGGCTTACAGGGGCTTACAGGGGTTGTCCAGGCCAACTGATGACCTATCAGGCACCAGAGACCGTTTCCTCCTCTCCTCCATCCTGCTCAACCGTGGTGGGTGAGCCAGATGGGGGAAAGGGCTGGAAGTCAAATTGGGAAAACAGACGCCAGCCAGACCCTGACCCCTCGGGCAGCTTGAGCAGCTTGATGGATGCAGATCTGAGCGTGAGGAGGGGGAGGGCTTTGGCTTTGAAGAGGCTGAATGGCTTTGATTAGATTAGACGTAGTCTTTGCTACACTGATACTGTTTTAATTTCCTGAGAGTGGTTAGAAAGTCGGGGAGGGGAGCTGCTGGAGCAGTTACATCTTTAGATTTAAATCTAGAGTCTGTATTGATGTCTCTCTAGGGTCAATGAGAGACAAAATAAATATTTTATAATCGGACCCAGTGAGAACGGCTGTGCAGTGTACCTGCGTCATTGTTCAAAAGCCATTCCCCATCCTGTGATGATCTGGCCCTGCCTAGACCTATTTATCACCAGCTACCCTCTAGTACTCTGAACACACCTTCTCTCTGGCATCTGGACTCTCTCCTGTATTATTTCCTCCACCGGGAAGGCTGTTCCATTCCTTCTCCTACCTCACCCCATCATTCTAGAGGCCTAGAATCTGGCTTTCCTTCCTTTGGGAATTTTCCTTCCTCACCCCACCCTGGGAGGGTTAGAAACCTCCACGTGCTTCTCCAGGCAGAGACTCCCTCTGGCTGAGCCTTTCACCTGTTCTGCATGCATCCCTTCGCTTTCCTCTCAATACTGTCTTCCTGAGGGCAGGCGCCATGCGTTACTCATCTGTTTCTTTTTGGTGTTTAATGAGCTTTTCTGGATGGATGTATTCACTGTCATGGTTGAGGCTGACTTCAAGAGAGCCAGCGTAAGGTTTATAGCGGACTTCACACCGGAACCCAGGTGATAACTGATCTCTCAATTCTGCAACTTCACGGCCGCACCAGCCACCTGCTTCTAGAGTTCTCTGATATCATTGTGCTCACAGCTACAAGACGATGGAAGCCAGTTCGCTCAGGACAAGGTCTCTGCTCACGATGTCTTTCTCATCCATTATGTCAAAGAGCTATTTCCGCTTGGCTTGTAACCAGACTATAAACAAAGGCCAGAGAAGCTCTGGGTTATTTTATGATTCCAGTTTAGCCTTTCTCTCTCTCTCTCCTTTTAAAATCGTTTGAACAGAGCATATTTATTACTTGGCAGACCAGTAAAATGTAAATAGGGTTTGCTGAAGAATGGTCTAAAATTCTCAAGAATTTATCATTTCCCAACAACAACAACAGAACAACAAACCACAGAAAGGAAAGGCATGGAACTGATATTTAACGGCAGTGAGTGTGTGCACAGGGATTTATCTGCTTACCCCATTAACCCTTCAAATAACGCTGTGAAGTGACTAGTCACTCTTTGCAGATGGAGAAACGGAGGCTCAGAATAGTTCAATCCCAGATCAGGTCCTCAGCTAGGATGACGCAAAGCAGAACTCCCACCCTGGACCCCGACACCAGAGCTGTAGTTTTGCCACAGCACAAACTACCAGCCAGGACAGACGCCTTCTTTAAGATTCTATTGAAATTTATGCCTTTCTCCTAGCAAATGAACTCCGCATCTTTACGTAGTTTTACAAAAAATTTAGATGGTTCACGGGCTCCTTTTAAAACCCACCTGTGGGGCCTCCCTGGTGGCGCAGTGGGTTAAGCAACGCACTATGAAGCAAACCGCAGCCACTGCAGCACGAGTTCGATCCCTGCCGCCAGCCAGGTGGGGGGGACCCACATGGTGCAGCAGACCTCTCCTGCTGTACCCGCTACTCCCCTCAGCAGTGTACTTCAGTTGATCTGCCTGTTCTGCTCCCCACTTTCTGTGGTGAATCCTCTCACCCCCCACACCTCTGGCCTGTACCCCAGTGCTTGTATGCATAAATAAATAAATCTTTAAAAATAAATAAATAAATAAATAAATAAAACCCACCTGTGAAGCCCTCAATCAAGAACACCTCAACTAAAAGAAGAAAGTAGTAGTCAGCTTGACCTGATCAGCTGTGCAAGACACTTGGGTACCAATTTTCCCTTTACACTGCAAGTTTTTATGCTTCTAGAATCACTGAATCCTAAGACCCACCATAGAATGGGGCAGTGGATTCTTGATTGTTAGAAATTCACCTAAGCAAGAAATCACATAATTTTAGATTTTAGAATCAGAAAAAGATGGCCAGAGCTGGAAGAGAAGAATAGAGAGCACGTTCTTACATATCTCATTCCACAACTCAGACAGGCAGGGGGCGTCAGACACTGAGACTAAGAAAAGGGCCAGGGTTTGCTCCACCTCTATTTATCACCGGCGGCCTCTGGCACAGCCCGAAATACATTCCAGTAGTGGTGAAGTCAGGAATCAAAAGCCATTCCTGCTTTTAAAGCCAGATTGTCAGATTAAAGACACAGAGAAGGGAAGCCAGGCATCCTGCATGAGGCCAGGAGATGCGGGCACAGAGGAACAATTACTAAGTACCCAGCAGGTACAGTCAGTGCAGGGGACTTACATATACGGCAGGATTTTACATACATTGCAAGATATGCAAAGTGAGTGGTATTGTTTTTATTTTGTGAATGGAGAAATAGGCTCAGATGTGTGAGCTCACACTTGGTAAGATGGTGACTGTGTTCATTACTCTATTTTCTAGATGTAACAGAGGACTGGAATCAGAGAACAAACCTGGTAATGCTTAGCTGGTGCTCTGCCAGGGAAAAACTGACAAACACATATTCATAGGTAAGAAGGGGGTGGTCACTGTTGAGGGCCTGAGTACATGTTCCTCAGGATTCCTGGCCTTTCCTAGCCTTCTCTAATCTAACACTCATCCAGAATCTTCTGGATAATTGATTTGACTTCATGTATCCTGAGGTTGGGAAGGAGATACTATTAACAACAAACATTTAAAAAGCCAAAAGAGGGTCTCCCTGGTGGTGCAGGGGTTAAAATCTCAGCATTGTCAAGGTACCTTCAGCCACTGTGACATGAGTTCAATCCCAGGTCAGGGAGGGGACCCACCTGGCGCAGCAGACCTCTCCTGTCTTGCCTGTTGCTCCCCTCAGCAGTGCATTTCAGTAGATCCACCTGTTCTGCTCCCCACTCTGGTGAATCCTCCCACTGACCACCACCCTGTACATCTGGCCTACACCCCAATTTTTGTATGCAAAAAATAAGTAAAATAAGTATTTTTTAAAAAGTAAAATCATTGAATACTACACAGTGATCAAAAAAGATAAACTTATACTATTTGTGGCAACATGGATGGAGCTGGAAGGTATTACGCTAAGCAAAATAAGCCAGAAGGAAAAAGAGAAATACTGAATGGTGTCAATTAAATGTGGATTATAGACGAACCAAAAAAATGATTAGACAAAGACAAACTGAAACCATTGAAAGCTGATATAGAACTGAGATATCCAGAGTCTGAGGGAGAGAGGGAGGGGTAAGAACAGGGTGGGAAGAGAGCACAATGGACTTAAGAGGATTTAGGGGTGCTTTGGTAGTGGATACCCTGAAGTGACTATAGCTGAAGGGGGAGATCCTATTTACACTTCCAAAATATAAAATGGTGTTTATAATGGTACTTCAATGAAAAATAAAGACAAAATAATCATGGAAACTGTACCCCCCTCTCAATGGTAACCAGCTGGAATTTTAACAAGCAAACGTATTGATTGTGCTGGCTCCCAGGCCTCTTTGCCCAAAAGCTACAAGTACAGTCAGTGGCCTCTTGCTCTACCACCTCCTTTAACACAAATACAGGTCCCATTTGCATTCATATAAACCTCTGCAATGTTCTAACCTATAGTCACAAGAGTTAAAGCTTACACTACACACCCATATACATTATTTCCTTTAGCATCACGGTAACTCAGTGAGGTTAAGTGCTATTATGCTGAACAGTTAAAAGACGAGGAGCCTAAGCCCAGTGAAGTTATGTAACTTGCCCAGAGTGACATATCTAATAACGTCTGAGCCAGGGATCAAAGCCAGGTAGGTCTGAATCAAAAGTCTATTTTCTTTGCATAAGGCCATACTTTCTCATGAGTCTCTTTCATTCCCATAGTAGTGGTTAGAAAAGTGGGGAGGTCCTTGGTCTCTTTGTGAAGGTGAGGATGCTCACCTTGGGAGCCTGGAAGGCTCGCTGAAGGGCACTGTCTGGGATGACGCTGATGCTGTCATCAGAATCCAGATCTCCTGACTCCCAGTCTAGAGGACACTTTCTCCCAGACCATATTGCCATTCCCATCAGACCATGTAATTTCTTTTTCTGATTGGGATATGGAGCCAGCAGCCAACAAAGATCACAATCTGTCTGCCTGAAGTCTCTCTCTGTTATGAGATGAGGGTTTAGAAAATGCATTTTAAGCAGGAACCAGGTTAAATTACCCTTGTGTGTGTGTTGAATTGGCTTGAGCTGCCTTGGTGCAGCTCCAGATTCCTCCATTTGACCCCTGGCTGACAGAACAAGGTGGGGTGGCTCCAACAGCACAGGGCCTGCTCAACGTGTGTGCCGCTCCCTATTTACCCTTAACTCCTTCCAGTCACTGGCCCCTGCTCCCCACTGACACCCAATCCAAGCACTTACACACCTTCTCAGTTCATGTTCTAGATATTTCATGGCACTACTCAGTTAGGTCTGAATCATCTCCACCTGAATTGCCCTAACAGCCTCCTAATACAAGACCCTGTAGATAGTGTTGCCCCCTCCAGTGTGCCCTTCCCCATATAACTCGGGTGACTTTCCACCTCATTTAAAACCTTTCTAGTGCTCTCCATTGTCTTCTTTTCAAGTTCAAATTCCTTCCTGTCTCATCTCTTGTACCTAAAGTTCTTCGGTCATCTGGACAACATACAGTTCCTGTAGCAACCTTCTTCCCCATTCAATATGCAATAACTTTCCTCTAACAATGTACTCCGAGCCAATCTGGAAATTTCTACTCAATTATAAAATTCAGTGTAGATGTCATTCTACTAGGAAGTCTTCCTTGGCCTCCCAAAATTGTATTTATGTTTCCTCCCTCCTACTCCAAAGTATAGACGTTTTTGTCTTTACTTAGTTCTGCTACAGCCCCTGTGCCTAGAACTTAACCTGGCTTCTACCAGACACTCAACAGGCACCTGTTAAATGAAAGTTTCTTACAGCCACCTGGAATTCCTCCACCACAGAACCATACTTAGTATAATTTCTTCTATCTTCTTTTGCCTCCCCAACTAGGCTGAAAGTTCTGTAAGTCAGTAACCACACCTTCTAGTTCAGGCACTTTGAGGTGTCTTGTGAGGAATGAGGATTGGGTACTGAGGGGAAGAAAACTTGAGCTTGGGCTGAGGGAAGAGCATTTTTCTAAGAAATACCTTTATTTTATAAAATCATGCCAGAGGCGCTCTAGAAAACCCACTAAATTTAACATCAGAAACTAGCCACAAACTGAGTGCAGGCCTCCTCTGGAGGGACGTGGCTCTCACTGTCAATAGGAGCCACACAGCCCCCTTTGGTGCACAAGCTCGAGCTCTCCTTCCAGGAAACCACTTTTTCTACCTTTTTGGCCACCATTTGCTCTCATGGGAGAGAAAAACAGGTGCAGTGTGGAATGAGAATGAATTGTGTATGGCAGGATTTAGTGGACCCTGGGAAGCCATCACCCTGGTTACACATCACCGTGTGTGTGTGTGTGTGTGTGTGTTTAGGCATCAGTGGGGCACAGAGATGGTCAGCACTTTGAAAACAAAGGGTCCTCTGCCTCAAAGTTAAGCCTACTTCCTTGGCTTTGCTGGAAAGATAGTTATTAAAGTCAGTGTCATGGGGACTGTCTCAGTCTTGGTGACTACAGTGAGGGGACACTCAATTGTCACCATGATCTCTTTGTTCTGCTGGATCTGGAACACTGTTCTATCACTTGGCCTACCTACTGCTCGCTCCTCCTTTGGGGCATCCCCCTACCTCCTATGTCCCCAGCTAGGTAACTGGGTTCCCCCCCTCCCCGCCAGGCTGCAACTGACAGGGTGGACTTTGGACAGGTCTGAAGTTGTGCTACAACCCGAAAGGACACCTTCCTGCACAGAGCATGGTGGAAACCCCATATACATTCACCCCAGGGCGAATAAAAACTAAAAAAGTAATTTGCATATACACAGAGTTAAACCTGCTCTTTTCTCCTCTGCTAAAGATAATTTTTTCTATGAGAAAGCTATTGGGAAAGGAGAAACAGATCAATCCAAAAAACAAGAGGAAAAGGAAAGCAGAACTTGTTACAATCTGTCACAAGTCTGATTCATTGACCTAGAAACCAACACTTGGGAAACTAGAATTATGAAATAATTTCTAAAAAATCAAACAAATAAGTCACCTTGAATTGCATCATGACAAGCTTAGGAGTTTTCAGAGAAAGTTTATGAGGAAAGTTAAAAAAAAGCAATTTAGCAGAGGAGAAAAAGAGGTATGCAGAGAAGAGAGAGAAGAGAGGAGAGGCAGAGGAAGGAAGATAGAAGAAGACAGTAGACAGAAAAGAGGAGAGGAAGGGACAGAAGAGGGAGGGAAAGAAAGACACAGGACAGGAGAGGAAGGAGGAGATAGGGAACAGAGGAGAAAAATAAGCAGAGGAAAAATAGCAAGTGAGAGAATAGAAAGTGGAAGAGCAAGGACATAAAAAGACAACAGATAACAGAGAAAATGCCGTTCTATAAGTCCAGGAACAGAAGGAGGATCAAGAGCATCAGGTCTTCCTCGAGAATCGCAGGACGGCCATCAAGCCTGCACACTTACCACCAAGATGGCCTGCAGGAAAGCAGCATGAGATGCAGGGAAGTGGGGAAGACTTGAGGCACCGCAGAGGCTGATGGGAAAGGATGCTCATTAGAAGGGCAAGAGGCAAACAGGATGATCCAAAGAGACCACCAGCAGAACCACTCATTCTTACCCCAGAGCCTCTGTCCTCACTTGAGCTGGAGACCTGATCCTGATCTGCCAGGCCTGGATACCCTCAGCTGGAAGGAACTGGTCCAGAGCTGGGGAACTAAAAAGGGGAAGGGGAACTGCCAAGGATACAGGCTTCCTCAGTGTAGGGCACGGCAGCTGTGGTGCCCCCGATGATGTAGCTGTAGAAGGAGACTTCTAGGGTGTAGCAGTAGGAAGTGTGGTCCAGCAGCCCTCCAAGGAAACGGCGGCCAGTCCCTGCTTTCACGGCATCCCGGTTAAAGGATGTGCTAGACTGAGGGAGACAAAGTAGGGAGGAGAGATTCAGGGCTGCCAGATATTGCTCTTGATTGAGTCTTATAATACTTCTGGTTCTCAGTTTCCTCATCAGGAATGGGAGCTATTAATCACAGGATTATGATGAGGACTGCTTGAATTAACAAATGAAAGCATCTAGTAGAATTCTTGAGGACCCAGTAACTTCCATCTAACAAAGACTTGTGGAAATTTGAATGGACACCAAAGGAACAATGATCTATGATATGATAGGATGAGATAGGATAGGATGATGATGATGATGATGATGATGATGATGATGATGAAAATCTTGGCATGGATTTCAGTCTGATAATGTTGCTTCCCTTGCACCATCTCATTTAGGCTTCAAAATAACCCCTTGATGGAGGTAGCATGAGTTTACCTCTCAAAGGTAAAAAAGTTGAGGTGCCTAGTGATGGGTTCAGTGAGTGCTACAGCACCTTCTTGAACCCAGGGCTGAGTGATTCCAGATGCCACCACTCCATTCTCTTCCACCGTGATCCCCTTCATGAGGGACAACTGAACTCGTGCCCAACACCCACAGAGAGGTGGACTCACGGCTGCTTCTCCTCTAGGGAGCTGGCCACACGCACTGCGGCAGAGAGAAAGGGAAGAAAGCGCAAAGAGGTCAACATCTGCAGTCCTCTGTGCCAAAATGTGTGTGATGCCAGCAACTTGCTTTGTCTGTCTTAATCTCAGTTTTCTCATCTGTCAAGTGGAGGCGAAAAAGCACATCTCTTTCCCAGTGGTGTGAGTTAGAAAGGTGTTCTGTTCCTAACCCAAGGAAACCTCAGCAAATGGAGAGATGTGGTTTTAATCAAAGAATGCATGTCTCATTCAGCAGGACACAAGAGAAGAAAAATGAGAGGAAGGAGAAAGAAAATAGCAAAACAAGACAGACATTAGCAAAAACAGAGAAATGAGCATGTGCATTTAGAGGTAAGGAAAAGGATCAGCAAGTCATAGGTTAGATGCATAAGGACCCCTGACATCCAGGAAGTGCAGACAACTTCCACTCTTGCATATTCGAGTTGGCCACTGAGGATGAGAATAAGAGGGGAGACAGAGACTGGACATGGATAGATGACCTTGACCCTGGCCCTGCACTCAAGGAAGCTACCATGCAGGAATGTCACCAGGGAAGGGCATAAATAATGACTCCAGACTGTGCTTCTTTTGTAGGTTGTAGAAATCTCTCTCTGTGAGGGGTTCGGAGGCCTGTGACCAAATCTTTGAGGGAACCCAGATGCAGGAGACCACAGTCTGTTCTGAAATCAGAGTGGTTGCAAAAAGACAAGGGCGGGCCTTCTCACAGAGATTCCCACAGACACAAGTATGGCTGATTTTACCCCAGAATTGCAAATGAGAAGTCACCTGCTTCTCTATCACCATATATTGGGTGACCTTGCTCTAGATACTCAATTTCTGGGCTGTAGGCATCTTTTGGATGTAAAGAGGGCTTTGAACTAAATAATCTCACAGTTCCTTTCCTGGTTTGGCATTCAAAGATGCTGGGCTTCAAAGTGCATCTTACCTTATGGAGAAATTCATCATCTCCACTAATACCCAGGCCTGAAGCAATGGGCAGGCAAGTTTTCAGCTCATCAACTTCAAAAATTGCTCTGACCTTTGTGGGCCTCTCCCCCTCTGGGCGCATGAAAATAACAGGCCTCAGAGATTTAGTATCAAAACAAAGGAAAATGTACAAAATCTCTCTCCCAT
The DNA here is from genome assembly GCA_019455555.1 of Galemys pyrenaicus. Taxonomy (NCBI): domain Eukaryota; kingdom Metazoa; phylum Chordata; class Mammalia; order Eulipotyphla; family Talpidae; genus Galemys; species Galemys pyrenaicus. Next base: position 583,283 of record JAGFMF010012261.1, on the reverse strand, counting down.
GTCCCCCCATGCTGATTCCCCTCCTTATCTTCTCTCCCTGCCCTTTTCCAATATTGCTTTTTGCAGCAAATTATTCTGCCAGTCCACAGCCTCTCCAGTCCTCCTTCTGCGCGTGTGAGGTGGGTAGTAACAACAGTCTCTTGAGTATGCTGAGGTCTTTACTGCCTGCAAAATACTTTCCTATCTATTACTGCATTTGTCCTCCCAGGAAGCTGTGGTGCAGGCAGGGTAGAAAATTATCACCCACGAATCACTGACAAAGAAATTGAGGCCCAGAAAGGGTCATGGAGGAAGAGAATGGGGGGTCCATGACCACATTTGGCAGCTAGGTTAGGCTCACTAAAGGCAATAAGGGGGATGCGAGCAGACCGTGGGGCAGGGGCTGGCTCATGGATCACCGGCAGTGGGTCGCTTCTCTTCATGCTGGAGCCTGACGAGCTGAATAAATGCCAAATCATCAGACAGACCAAAGCTACCTTTTCAACATGTCTCTCCTCGACTCTGCTGAGCTATTGAGGGCCTGGGCACACTTTGTTTTTCTCTGTCTTTATCACCCACACAAACCTGGCACAGGGTAGGTTTTCTGTAAATGAACTGAGTGAGGAGAGAGAGAGAAGCAGCGAGGGGAGGGATGCAGGTGGGGAGCGGGCCGGGGCCAGTGGAGCAGGACTTCCGTCTTACATAGGAGAAGTCCTCAGCATTCTGGCAGAGGAGCTTGGGGAACACGGCCTGCCGCTGGAACCGTTCCTCGTCCTCGAAGATGTTGCCGTACATGAAGCCATTCATCATGGTGGAGTGGGCGTGGATGTCAATATAAAACTCCAGGCTTGTTTTCTGATGAGAGAAAGGAAAACAAATGAGAAGTCTGGGCCGAAAGACTTGCCTTAAAGGGGCCAGACACTAAACATGCCTGTGTACATGCACATGTGTGCACACGTCTCCTTCCAGCCAGCCCAAGGTATCAGCAGAAGTAGCAGATTTGTAAATGAAGCCAGTGAAGAACAATTTCTTCTCACTTTGTAACCATCTCAAGGTCTGAGGTTTCTGTCATTAGCATCCCTCTTCAGAGGCCTTCGGAAGAAGGGGGGTTTTTGTTGAGGTAAGTTGTGATGGTCCTTACCCAGACAGTTTATGTGAACAACGACTGTAGGCATTAGCAGAACTTGTTTCTCTGATTCATGAGAAATACCTTCCACCTAACATTATTGTATTTCCACTGGACCTGCTTATGAGTTTGTCCTGACTGGGTTATTTCTAGCTTAGGGAGCTCTGGGGTGAATCATGGTCCCACTTTAAGCCTCAGCTTTTTTATTTAAAAATGGGGTATTGGTAGTTCAACCTCAGAGAGTTATAGTAGAAATCAAACACAGCAGTACAAATTGCCATCATTTACTGCGTGTTTAATGCATATCAGGCCAGGGAGTGTTACATATGACATCTTATTAATCCTTTCATTTGACTTCATTTGATGATGCCATACCTACTCTGCCTTAGTGATTACATAAACAGTACCTGGAGGAAAAAACAAACTTGTAATATGTGACTAGTCTTTCTCTACTCTCTACCTATGCATTTTAAGGAACTTTCTTGCTTGGTATTAGTTATTAGCCTTGTCTGTGAGCTCCTGGAGGTACAAGAATTGTTAGAGGAGAGCCAGAGCCTGTTCAATGAAGGCTGCTCAGTAGCTGTGCGCTGAGTGCGCATGTGAGCCCAGAGAGCTGAGCCAAACACCATAATGGACCAGCAAGAACTGGGGAATTTTCAGGTCCTGAGATCTCCAATGTACTTAAAATTTGATCCCTTTTGTATCTGTTCATCCTCTCAGGCCCCAGATGGGGAAGGGACTTTGCCAAACTCATGGCATAATGAAGACTGGAATCTGACTTTCTGGCCCTGGCACAGTTAACCTATCGTCATCGATGGCCAACACCAGAAACAGTCGAGGCGAAACCTGGCCACCTTCCCACCCTCTAGCACACAGTCCTGAGAAAGAAGAGAAGTCCGTGTTTAGAAGTCTTCTCCCTCCTTGGGACACTTTCAAATGAAGTTAAAAACCAAATGAAAACCAAGTTGCTCTGGAATGTGGGCCTGATGACTGTCATTTCATTTGCCTCCGAGTTGGAGTGAAAAATTATGCCTTGCTGAGCTCCCAGTTCTCTGGGTAGCATAAGCTGTCTTTTGAGAGATACAAGATGCACTGCACTGTGTGATATTAAACTCATCATTTTCAGCTTTGGAGGTGGAATACACAATGATTCAACAGGAGCCCTATAAAAGTCATCTTTGCAATTTTATTTTCTTCAATTGTCTGTCTTTTCCTCTGAGCTTTTGATGAGCTGCAGAGGAAAGGAGGAGGTAGAGAGATGACTCAAGAAATGTGTAAGGAAAAACTACAATTTATATCTCTGGATGTTGGTGCTACAGAAGGCCTCAGACCAGTCCCAGACCAGCCCTGAGTTGGGACTGTCACCTCCTAAGGCCAGCCAGCTGGTTAGCGAGGGGATAACAATTAGCAGCTGACTCTTCTGTTCACCATTCTGGAGTGACATCCACTGTCCCCTCCTGGCACCTGGCATCTGATGTGATGGTGCTTGAAATAAGCAGCAGGTGAATGATATTGACTGGTTTACATGGTTCAAGCACAAAGATATGAATGAGTTTAGTGAAATCTTCCTTACTCCCTTCCACCCACCCCTCCTGCCACCCATTGTCATCCCCCAAAGGCAACAAATAGCACTGGGATCTCATGTATCCTTCCAGAGATAGTTTATGCTCAAACTAACAAATATTACTTCTCCTTCCCTCACAACATACACAAATGGTTGCACGCAAAACACTCTATTCAGATACTGCTTGTTTTTTTTGTGCCTTTTGTTTGTTTAACAGATCTTGGAGGTAACTGTTAGTCAGTACACAGAGAATTACCATATAGAAACTATTTAACCTAGTTACCTATTGAGGACTTTTAAGCCATTTCCAACCTTTTCCCATTACAAACATTTTAGTGATTGACTCTCTCAATACACCATTTCACACATATACAATTATAAGTAGGATAAACTCTTAGAAGTAGAATTTCTGGGTCCTCTGTGATTTGCAATTCTGATCAATATTGACAGATTGACCTCCTTAGAAGGACCAATTTACACTCCTGGCAATGTATTAAAGCTTCTTTTTCTTGGTTGCCTTGACAACATGGGTAGAATCAAACTTTCTGATATTTGCCAATTTGATGGGTGAAAAATGATATCTAAGATTAGTTTTAATCTGAATTTCACTTAGTATAATTATCTTTTATTATATGGTTAAGCATCTTTTCATATGTTTAAGAACTATTTGCATTTTATTTTCTATGAATCATCTGTTCGTTTCCTTTGCCCATTTTAAAAATTGGGTTGTTGAACTTTTTTAATTTTTAACTTACAGAAACTATATTAGAGATTTTAGCCTTCATGTGTAGTATGAAAACTTTATGTCTCAGTTTGTTACGGTCTTTGTTGTAGTTCTGTTTCTTTAATTTTCTATTGAAGAAATTGTGGTTCATAACATTATGTAGGTTTCAGGTATACTGCATTTTAAATTGATGCCTACATGTACACATGTATACATTGATGCCTACATTATGTTTGCCACCAAAAGTTTAGTTACCATCCTTTGTCATAAAATCACCCCCTCTGACTCAATGTATCCACTTCCCTCTCTTTCCAGTAATCATTTTGTTCTTATGATCTTAAGGGTTTGTTTTTGCTTATTCATTTTCGCTTTTGTGTATCTTACATTTGGAGTCAAGTCCACAAACCTATCACTAAGGCTGACATGTAAAAGTATTGACTAGTGCCTCCGAAAGGAAGGTAAAGGCTTAGCTACTCTCTAGGCAACTTCCCACTCAGAGATTCTACGGACTGGAATTAGAGCACAAAAAGGTCTCAGAAGTTTACACATTTGGGGTCTGAGTTTGAGATCTTATGACTTTTCATTCCTCATCACACATATTCAGCACTTCACTGGGAATGCTAAAGATAAAAATACGAATTTCAATAGTATCCTCGCTATACTTTGTGCTTATGTGACTTTACGAATCAGTGTTGATCCAATTTGAATGGAGCAATAAAAGTATAAGCAGCGTTTCTACTCATCCTTTAAATTTTAAAATAATCCGTGACCATGGACAACTAGCAAAATTTCAGTATGCCTCAGTTTCTGTGTCTTTAAAAAACGATCATTGGGTGTGATAGAAGATTTTGGCTTTCTTAAACTTTTCATGGTTTCTTCTCATCTTCAGTTAAAATAAATCCGTCATTCTTCTCCAAATAGTTTCTTGCTTAGGCTTTGCTATCAGTACTTGTTACCATTTACCTAATCCAGCTGATATGTATGTGTCTATCTATCTGATCCAAGTCCCACTACCTTTTACTTTTTCTACAATAAAAACTTCTTACCTGGTTTCCTTGCTTCTTCAGAGTAATATTTTAAAATGCAAACAAATCATGTCCCTAATTAAAACTGTTTTTGCAGTTCCCTATTGCTCACAGGATAAAAGTCCAAGCAACTTAATTTATTTTAAAAGGGACGCTACATGACCTTGTCCCTGCCCCTGTCCAGTCTTAGCTGGTCTGATATTTTACACTCCAGCTACCTGGAGTTCTTCAAACCATTTCCTGACTATTGTCTCCATAATTAAATAAATATTCCTTCTGCCTGGAATATATTTTCTTTTTATCTGGCTATGTCAGACCAAAACTTAAATTTTAAGAGAAACTGAATAAGAGCCTCCCCAGCCCATTTTCTTCTCTAAGCACACAGCAGACCTTTCCCAGTCTCCCTTGCCATTTTATTGGTCAGTGAGAGTGGTGACAACAGCCACTTCCAGGCTTGACCATAAAACTCACATGCAAGCAGTCACATTCTCGCATGCTCTGTGCATGGAAGCTACATATAAAAACAACAGTACTGCAAGAAGGGCGAAGTCTAAGTTCCTGGATTATCAGGGGGAGAAAAGTGGCCAGGCGAGTCCCATGCACTTTAGTTAAACCTTTACTGCACTAAGTCACTGATTTGGGGACTGCCTGTTATAGCAACGAGTACTATTCAACTGACCACTATACAATTTCAATTCAAAAAGCCTTATTTTATCCTCAGACTGAAGTATAAGTCTCCTCTGTGCTGTCATAACTCAGGCTACACCTCTCCCAAGGCACTTAGCACATGGCCTCATATTTCTGCGTTTATTTCCATGTCCTGTTAGAATGTGAACTCTTTGAAGGCAAGGACCACGCATACACTGTTGTCGTAGTTGGTTGTTTTGTTAACCTACAAGGCCAGAACAAGTGCTGGTATACAGTAGGTTATCATTAAAGGTTTGGCAAAAGAATGAATAAAAAATCAATCAATGAAAGAATGACTGAATTAAATGAACAAACTTGAGTTTTCTCCAGCAGTCAAATGAGGTACTTTTCTGTGGCCGTGTTTGAGCAAGAGGTGTGTTGCTAATGTGGGGCCCTTAATTACAATTTGGGATTGAAAATAGAAGGAGGTAAAGCATCGCTGTTCTTTCCTTCCAAACTTAAAAACCTTAATTAAAATTGAGTGATGAAGGGCTGTCCCCTTGCCAGCAGCCAACAGCTCATCCTGCAATCAGGAGCCTAAAGAGTAAATTAAAATCAGTGCCAATAAAATTAAAACTACCATGGGGCATATTTGCAACATAATTTAGTGTGGAGTTTGCTTCCTCCTAGACACCAGGGAGGAAATTTTTTTTTTTTTTTCCCTCTACATTCAGAGCTGCTTCCCGGCTTCACCTCACTTGGCACAGGCCAAGACCTGTTCTGGTGCTGAATCTTTCACATTTGGGCAGCACTTCAGGGTTTATCACATTTTCAGGCCAAAGAAGGAAGGGAAATGCAATCCAGGAAAGGCAGAGGGGTTTATCTCAGGGTGGAGATGAAAAAGGAACTGAAGCTGAGGCAGGAATAATGGGAAGTTGAGATCTGGGTGTCCTTTCTTTCAGAGGAAGGCCCGGAGCACAGAGAGTTTAAGTAACTGCCCTAGGGCACTGCAGCAGGAAGGGGCAGAGAGGGGACTAAGCCCAAGTGCCTGCTTGTCACAAGCCTCTCCCATGCATCCCCATTGCGTCCTCAGGAGCCCAACGCAACCACCCTGGCAGCCATCAGGCAGCCTCTTGCAGGTTCCTTCAGCTCTGGGCTGGGAGACTATGGGGTTTGGGCCCTGATACTGCCTATCTGGCTTAGTATCTCCTGGGGCCCCTAGAAGGGACAAGGAGCCACAGAGAAATTTTAGACAATCCTTCATTTATTAACTACTAAAATATCTCCCTTTTTTCAAAAGTTAAAGTTGATATAATGGAAATCAGGGTATATACTGGTAAGGAAGAACAATTTTACAAACACTGAGGAATCTTTTTAAAAACAACCAAATGAATCAAACAAACAAAACCACGTAAAGGCTAGACTTCTGAAAGGGCAGAGTTAAGGCTCCCTCCTCAGGTACACCCTGAATGTAGCTGGACAGGACCTAATTATGACAGAACCTGACCTACCATAAAGAATGTGAAGAACCAATTGGAAAAAAAAGAGGAACCATGTACAAAACCAGGCAGACAGCTTGGGAAAGGAGGACCCGGGCTTCTGGTGTCTCTTCAGCTCACACCCTAGCCCACAGACCTGTGCCCTCTAAGTGTTAGGGGGAAAGGTAGTCCTAAATCATACACATGTTCTCCTACTCTTGAGTTTCTGTTCCTGCCAGTGGGAACACCCATGCCTTCCCTTCGCTTCCCTTTTGGACAATCTCTTGATCATCTTTCATGACCTACTCCTATGGCTCCTTGTCTAAAAAGGCTTCCTTGATTTTGCAGAGATAGCAGCTCTCTTCTCTGGACTCCCACAGATTTTTAAAATATGCGTCTGTTAAAGCACTTATCATTCAGTTTATTCATTCATTTGCTCACTCATTCATTTGATAAATAGGTCCTGCGAACCCATTATATGCCAGGGCCTAGGGCCAGTGGGTGAACAAGACAGAATGAGGTTCCTGCCTTTGAGGAGCTGACAGGTGAGGATGACAGAGCCTGAACAATTAGGTAAGGTGCTCACAAAGGGGCATGCCCCAGGAATGTAGTAAGGTGAGCGTGCCTTGGGATGGTGACACTCAGGGATGGGTAGGGGCAGGTCTACTTGAATAGCATGATCAGAAAAGGCTTCTGTCATTTGAGCTGCATCTCAAAGGATGATAATAACAAGTCATTCATTCAAAGAAGCTGACAAGAGAATTCTGAGCAAATAGAAGCCCTGCAGCAAGGTGTTTTCAAAGAGCAGAAGGAAAGTCAGCGACTAGATGGAGACAAACCCTGGATTTGAGTCTGAGCAGGACACGCAGGGCAGAGTCTGAGTATATCCCACACACCCTGGAGAGTTCATTTAGAGCAGAAAACTGTCAAAGGGTCACCTCAGGTAATATATAGGTTGTGGATTTTAGTGGGCAGTAGAGCGAGCAGACCAGTGGTTCCCACAGAGCTTATAGAAGTAGTTTGAATGACAGTGGAGAGTGGAGATGAGAAGAGGAGGATATATTTGATAAATATTTTGTCCACACCTCTGTGGGACCTGCACATGGATTCTCTGGAGGGAGAAGCAAAGATGGATCAAGGGTTTGTTTCTTGAGCAGTAGACAGTGGTGCCAGTAGACAGGTGGAAAAGCCTGAGATGAAGCCTGGTTGGTGTGGGGTGAGGAAATTGAGGGTTATAAAATGGACTTCTGCAGTATGAGATGACCACTTGATATCAGACTGAAGTGTCAGGTAGGTAGCTCAGTGTGTGAAAATGAAGTCCTAGGAGAGGACTCGACTGGAACTATAAAGGCAGGTATCCTCGTCATAGAGGTGGTGTTTGACGCGGCTTGGAGTGTGTGGAGCGAGAATAGGTTTCAGGTTCAAGAAGAAGTAAAGGAGACTGACAAGTGGCCAGAAAAGCAGGACAGTGGGATTTCATGACAATCAAGAGTAAAATAAAAAAAGTTTTTACAAAGGAGGGAGTGGTGTGTGAACCCTGTGAGGGTCAGAACCATGCCTGATTCACCTCCATAGCCCCAGGGTCTCTCATTAGGGGCCCAGCACACAGTAAGCACTTAGAGGCATTTTCTGAGGGACTAAATATATAAATGAATAAATGAACCAGGTATCCTGGACTCAGGGGAAGGAGCAATAAGCAGCATTGTGACAGGAGTCTCAGAGCCTAGAGCCCATCCAGAAGCGCTATGGAGGGAAAATAGCAATAGTAATATAGTACCTGCTTTCTAATCACACGGTGATAGCAGGTGCAGGTGTGTTTTGCTTGGCACCAGGGATAAGAACATTAGAGCTAATATACTGCAGGGAAGATGGACATTTTCGAACGAAAATATTGAAGGGAAGATGGATGTTTTTGAGTAATTGTGTGAGAGATTTAAAGAGAGGTATAGGGCACAATGTTGAGAGGAGTTTGGGTACCCAACTTACATAAATAGAAATTTCTTTCTTGTTTACTAGGACATATTTTGACAATGACCATCATCTTGCACATTTGTAGCATTTATAAGCTGCTCTCATACCAATTAGCTCGTTTGATTCCTCTCAACAATACACTGAAGTAAATTGGATCATGTCTTTAGGTTCTCAGAAGAAGGTCAGACACTAGCTTGTCAAGATCTCATACCTGGTTAGGGTCTAAGCTAGATTTCTAATATCTATCACACCCTCTTCACAGCCTCTGCTTGATCCTCAGCTTTGGGGATCACTCCATGTGTCCATTAGTAGCTATAGATACAAGTGGAAAAGCCAGACCTTCCCATAGGATGCCCAGGTCTGAGTAGGAAGATAAGTCAAGCTAAGATGAGGACTGAGATATAATATTTAAGCCTGTGAGAGCCAAGGGACATTTTACTTTTATAATTAAAAGTTAATGTTGCTTCATTATAAATCAAATGCTGATGAAACTAGGGCACCCCCAGGAACATATTAGGACTCAATAAATATGTGTGGCCTGAATGTTTGGAGAGATCTCCTGTAGGAGGTTGTTAGCTTACCCAGAGAATAATAGATGTAGGCTAACCACTGAGCTGAGGCTGGGGCTGGGCTTCAGCAAACATTCCTTTCTTTCCAGAGAAACTCATGTTGGCTCTCCTGCTGACCTACTCTGAGACCCTCTTTCTTCAATTTCCCCAGATTTGGTGACTTCTCAGTGGCCAGTATATGCTGAAGACCGTACATCTTTTAATCATTGCATCATCCTGCTTTGCACTATTTTATTCATTTATTTATTTTTGGCCTTCCTTTGGTCTCTGAGGACAGGTTATGCAGTCCTTCCCACCTGATACCCTGTGAGGCTGGAGCATATGGCCCTTTACCTTAGCATGACCTGTGGGCAGAGACCACTGCAAGACAGTAATTCAACCATTCCCCCATGCTAATGCAGTTTTCCCATTCGGCAGAGTAGATATCACTGCTTTTCAAAGAAGTGTTCAGAGGTGCCAGCATTCATGATGAAATAATGTATTTTATCCTGGAGGAAAATAAGATAGTTCCTATCTATTTTATTCAGTGTAGGTGGTTAGAGCAGAGGAGAACAGTACAGGGAGGGGATCTGCTACCTACTTCATTCGTCTTTCTTCCCCTTCTTCCTCCCCCACTCTCATCTCGTCCTTTATGTCCACTCTCTTCATTCCTTCTCACCTTTGTTCTGCTGTCCCCATGTCTACCCTCTCTTTTTTCAACTAAGAGTACACACGCCTTAGGCGCTCTGGGAGATCTGTGTGAAGACCACTGAAGGTACAGCTAGAGGAAACATCAATTCACTGGGTAGACAGAAAAGACCTGCTGGAAGAGGTGATTGCTGAGCAAGGTGTTAGAAGATAAGGCATTCACCAAGTGGGTGATAGGAAAGGAACCCCCAGTGGAGAGAAAGATACTAGGCAGAGGGAGCCGTGTGAGCAAAAACACCCAAGCCAAAACCACCTGGCTCATTAAAGGAACCAGCAGGTATTTTATGGAAATACAACATGATTGAGATTGAATTTTGCAAATACTGTTGTGGAGGCTGTGATGAGCAAGAATTGAAGGCTGTAAGACTCAAAGGTATGTAGAATAGTCAGGTCATTTTTGCTATAGTCCAGATGAGAACTACTTGAAAAGTGATAAGGTTCTGGATAAAAGCAGAACCAGGAGGGTGAGAAGAAGGGCACCAGCATGTAACAACATAACATAGGCAGTGCTGGATATGGGACCTAAATTGGTTCTGAGTCCCAGGTTTCTGGCTTGGGTGGTTGGGTGGATGGCAGAACCATTCGCTGAGGCCAGGTCTGTCATCATCTCAGAAGTTTGAGTTGGATATTTGCATCCTTGGCACTTGTCCCAAGTTAGGGTAAGCTCTTATCTAAAGTTCTATGTTATTAGCTTGCACCATTTTAATCCATAAAAGTTGATTTTTCCTAAACACAGTTATTTGAGTGAAAAAACGTGTTTCCCCATGTAATTATGTGTTACCTATAAAAATAGTCAAGCATATCCCATAGTGAAGCATAAGTGTTCATGTTTTTTGATAGGATAGAGAATAAGAACAAGTTATATTTTTAAATCAAACACCTAAATCTGCATAATCAAACACTTGTAAATGGGATAAAGGCAGGGGTCTTCTCAAGCTATTAGTTTGCTACTGGCTTCCGTGCCCTCTGAAGTGAGGACTTTGATCGTTATAGACTCTGTACTCCATCAGAAAGCAGCAAGGAGTGACAGGGCTATTGTGGGAACTGAGCATGGGGCAGACAAGAAGATAGGGAGACAAACCAGGCTTTAGCTCTTGGTTTGAAGCAACCCCCAAACAGTGAAGATTTCTTTATCCATAACTACATGAAAACCTTTATCCAAACCATGTAAGAATGAGTTTGTGGCTTCTCTACCTCTCTGAATTGCCCGGAGTTTGGCTCCCCTACTCTCTTTCCTCTGACACATGAAAGACCATCAACAACTTACACAGCTTGTTTTCTACCATGATCAGTCTCATCACACCTGCTTTATAGATGGCTACACTAGTCAAGATTACACAGCCAGGAAGAGGCAGAGCCAAGGAAAGAAGTCAGATCTTCCATCTACTGTACTAGTTCTTCCCACTACATCATCTGCCTTGATCCTCTTTTGGGGGCCTGTTCTTGGGGGAATCCTAGTGGGTAGATCAACATCCCACAAGGAAATACTTCCCACATAAGAATATCTAGGTCCTCAATCACCTGACTCTATTGTCCACTAATAGAGAGCTAAAGCTCTCACCATGACAAGGTGGCAGCTCCCAGGCCATGCTGTGCCTTACAAGACTTTGTCTGTGCCCTCAACCAAAAATCCCTTGTTCTCCGAGCCATCCTCCAAGGCCCATGCAAGCATCTCTTCCTCTGTAAAGACTTCCTTAACCTATCGTGAGTATGCCCTCTTTCACTCAGCTTTCACTTATCCTGTCCCTCGAGCCTCCCTTTTAATTATACTCATCTCTCTGTCTCCTGACGAGTGCTTTATGGGTCTATTTCCCCGACTGGACCCAGCACTGGTCAATAACTGAAACCTTTATACCTTCAACACCTAGCCCGGTGCCTGGCACATAGTAGGAACCGAGGAAATCCCTGCTGAATGAGTGGATGGATGCGTTAATGACAGAGAAGATAACAGCCCTAAGCAGAGATGATCTCTATCCTTGACCTTCTGTGAGGGATGTTGTTATGGAATAGAGAGAAAGGGAGCTATCAGAGGGATATATGACAAAAAGTTCTCCCCTATTCTGGCTCTTTCCTTTTTTTCCAACTTGCTATTGGAACCAAAATAAAGAGTACATCATAAGCAAAGCTGTATTTTCTGTTTATTGCCACCAGGTTAATAATCGTAATGGTGCGAGGAGAAAATGAGGTGTTATGTAAAATCCTGCATTGCAGATTTTGCTGCTGATGTAAAGAACTCAATAAAGTGTAACACTTTAATCATAGAGATAAAAATCGCGCAGCAGCTTCCCACAGGCTCCCAGAGCCTTAAGACAAAATAGTTGCGGGGAAATGAGAGATGAGAGAAGAATATTATCAGGCATCAGAAAAGTTATGTTTTGGCTTTTGTGTTTTTTTCCCTTCATCTCTAAAAAACAAAATAAAATTTTTCTATCTTTTTCCAAAACATCTTGTATGAATCTCTGTATCCTCTGGAGAACATGTTCAGACTTCTGGGGGAAGATTTGTTCATTCTTTGCAAAAATTGATTTAAGGAGAACTGAATTCCTGCCTTTTAGGTGACTCTGTGGCCTTTAAGAAAACAGGGGTTGTCTCTAAAAATGAAAGCAAGATTGGGATGGGAGCTAAGAAGGTTGGTAATACTAAAACCTCTATTTTTTATGATGGTTTTGTGATGCGGGGAAAAGATCATAGCAGGTGAAAGATCATATCAGGAGATGGGAACTCAGCCAACCTTGGGAAAATCATCTTCTTACCTCTGTGCTCCTTTCATCATTCTTCAAATAAGGGCCTGCACTAGATGATATTTAAAGGTCAGTCCCGCTCTGACACTCACCCGCCTGTGAAGCTCCAGGAAGGAGGCTCCTGACTTTGGCTGCTGTGGGCCTGGGCCATCACAGTGGCCACCCATCTGCACTCTGTTTCACACAGAGCAACTCCTTTCTGCCCCGCCACCCAAACCTGCTCTCCATGACGGTTTATAGCAAGCGGAAACTATACACACAGCCTGGAGCCAGACAGAAGAACCCACCAGTGTGGAGCCCACAGGGACAGACATCCCCAAAAGCAAGAAAGCCACTGTGCCTAGAACCGAGTGAGCGAGTAGAGGGTCAGAGGAGGCCTTCTGAGAGGCAATGGGGGCCCAACAAGCTGGGTCTTCTAGGTGGTCAGTGTCCCCAGGGGTAGCCCTCGAGCATTCCCCAGGGAAGCACAGCTATACTTGCAGATGGGAAACAGTGCCCTGGGCTGGAAAAGGCAGATTCCAAAGAACTGCAGATCTAGACTCAACCCCTGAGCCAGTTGTGTGACATGGAAGGAGTCACCTTATTTCTTGAAGCCTCAGTTCCCTTGCCAGGAAACAGGAAGAGCCAGAGACCATTCCTCTACATGACTGACATGGTCAGCCAAGTGCCTGCCCAAGGGTCTGAAGCACAGTAAGCATCCAGTAATTTCTTTGCAGACCATAGTAATGATTTCAGGTGTTTTTAAAAACAAGAACATATTCTAGGCTGCACTGCCTAATAAAGCAGTATTTCCAATATTTATTAAGATTAGCCTTAAAAGAATTCAGTTTCTCAGTCACACTGACCACGCTGCCAGTGTCCCACAGCCAAGTGTGGCTGGCCGCTCCTTTAATGGACAATGGAGAACATCCCTGGCTGCACCAAGTTCTGGTGAGTGGAACTTTCTAGTATTTTAGCAGTTGCAGTGCATTGAAACTTAACTTACATGTACAACATCACTTGTCCAAACCCATCTACCAACACACACGCATGTCCAAACCACATAAGCAGGGCTTTTAGGTTTATGATAATATGTTTCCTTACTAAGGAAAAGCAATTCTAAATCCACTCTCAGTCAATTCATTGAGCATATTAAAAAGTCACACTCTGTGTGCTACATAATTCACATCAAACAGTATATCACACCTCATCTTTAAAACAACACTTACACAAAGTAATATCCTCATCTTATTCTAACACTGAGGCCCAGAGTGGTTGAGTAACTGGACTATAGTCACACAGCTTATAAACATCAGAATGGGACATGCCCTCCAGCAGACCTACTCCTTTTTTTTTTTTAAAGATTTATTTATTTATATACAAGAGCTGGGGTACAGGCCAGAGTCCAGGGCAGAGAGAGGTTCACCAGACAGACCAGGGAGCAGAACAGGCAGACCGACTGAAACACATGACTGAGCGGAGCAGTAGGCGAGGCAGGAGAGGTCTGCCACACCATGTGGGTTCCCTCCTGGCCGGCAGCAGGGATCGAACTCATGCTGCAGTGGTTGCGGTTTGCTTCATAGTGCGTTGCTTAACCGGCTGCACCACCAGGGAGGCCCCAGACCTACTCCTTCTTAAAGGGAACTTCAGAGATAAAGGACTTGACTCTTGACAGTCTTTGCTAAAGATGTAGGTAGTGGAAGTGCCCGGACTCCCTGGCCATCCTGGATAGGTCACAGAGACTGTAGAATTCCATGAGGTCAATCCCTCAGATTTTCTGTCTGACTTTCTTGGCATATGGGTGGTAGCAGTGACAGATACACAGGTGACCAGGTGAAATCATGAGAAAAGCCCTGGGAAGCACATAAATGGAATGGGGGGACAGTCTCAGAAGACTACAAAGAAAGTAAGGATTCTTTCTGCCATCTAGAGCAGTGGTCTTTTCAAGGTTTCTGTTTTTTAGACCTGCATGGTGAATGGTGGTCTGTAGTGGGAAGAGGATTGCATATTATGGGGGGTGTCTGAGTCAGCAACTGCCTGTGAATACAGACAGAAACATAGCTAGAGTCCAAAAGAGAAATAGATGTTTGGAGGTTGAATGGCTGGACAGATGGACAGATAATCAAAGAAGCAACTAAGCAATAGGGAACGAGTTAAAAACACCTAACAGAAACTTGTATTCTAGATTTTGCATTCTTGTACCGAACACTGAGCCTCTAGAAGACTAGTATTTTGTCTGATTCTTTATAAACACTCATCTCTCCACACATATAGCAAACTGCCCATTCTAAACTGGATACTCAACGAACGTGCTCGGGATCAATATAACACATGTGAAAAGGCGCTACCTAGATGACAATAATCTTTCATGTTTGTATGGTACTTTGTATTATATAAAAAGATTTCACATGCAAAGTCACACTGAATCCCTCATCTAGCCTTCTGAGGCTGGTATTATATCCTCATTTTATTGATGAGGGATCCTTGGCTAAGAGTGGTGCAGTGACTTGTCTAGGGTGATGTAGGGAGGTTGAGGGACTAGACAAATAGGCAGGTCAGATAGAGGTGCAGGCTGATAACTAGACAGTTTAGGCAAAGAGGCAGAGACAAGACAGAGGAGAACAAATCATGGATAAATGATGAAGACAAATGGAGATGGATGGGTGGATGCTGAATGTGCCTTCAATCTCGCCTTCTTCAATTCATCCTCAGCACACGGCTGGTGATACGCTTCCTAAGCACAGACCTGACCATGTCACTCCTCCACTTAATAAACCACTAGTGCTTCCCTGAAGACTTAAGAGTGAGGTTCTTTCATGAAAAGCTTTTATGACCTGGCCCACTCACTTCTCTGGCCTTAAACCCTATCATGTTTCTACAGCATTCTTCACCCCAGTCACAGGACCTCCTTCAAGTCCTGAGGAAGTAATGCCAGTTTTACAACACCACTTTTTTATTATTACATGATCTTCCCCATACCTTCAAACTCTTCCCCTAGCGTGGGTGCCTGGACCACTTCTACGAATTCTGTAAGCCTTGCTGTTAGCATTACTTCCCTAAGGAAGTCTTTTCTGACTAGACTAGGTTTCTGTCCTCCCAGGTCACTTTATTAAGGAGTCAAAAGAATAGGAAGAAGACAAACTGTGAAATAAAATGGCCTGCATGTAAGTCCTGTGCATTCCTTGTGGCCACTGCATGACGCCCACAAGAGATGCAGCCTCTTCTCTGCAGCAGACCTGATACTGTGTCCCAGATGTGTTGGGATTAGAGCTAATGGAAAAACGCCCAGCGCAGAGTAGGTGCCCTATGTGGGGAAGCTGCTGCTGCTCAAGGTCGACTGTTGCCCCCAAACAGTCTGAATTGGGGGCCAGCTCCCATGGGGCTGTGAGCCTCCTGAGGGCAGAGGCTTCCCCGTACCCGCAGTGTGCAGCCCCTAGCACACGAAGGGCTCGCTGACGACTGGACACAGCGAGGCCATTGGTAAAGGGTGTTTCCAGGCACAACCTGAACTCACCCTGGTGCCGGGAGGAGGGGGAGGCTGGAGACAGACGTCAAGTGAGATGTGGACCCCTGAAGGTGAGCATGAAGAAATGGATGACTGCAATCTGTGTGTAGGTTAAGAGTGTATTCGTTTGGGGGGTAAAAGATCGTGTTTATGCCGGTTTTGTAAGAGGTCACTCTGCCCCTGCACCTCACAACACAGACCCCTCGTGCCCAGCTGTGGTTGTCACTGTGCATGTTTAGGTGGTGAAGTGTCGGGTCAGTCTGAGTCTATGCTGCTTTTATCTTCCAAGGTTTCTTCTTTCCTTCTGACTTTTATTTTCCCAGTGGAGTCACAGATTTCTTGCAATTCTCTTCCGTACTCACTACAGTTCCTCTTCCCACACTTCCTCTAGGCTGGACCCATTTTCTGTTCCAGGAAACTAGCTTCTAGGTGAACAAGCGTCACTCCTTCCCTTCCTCACCCACCCACACAGTCTGGAAGAAATTGGGCATTAAGGACAACTCTCAACATGGTCTAAGACAAGAGACCAGCCCATAGGCGAGGGACAGGGGCTGGCAGGGGCCTCAGAGGCAGTATCATTTACTCTCCCCCCTTCACTGCCAGAGCAGGCCTGCGGGTCGTAAACACCCACTATAGGTTGGGCTAGAGGCTTCATTGAGATTCTGCTCACAGTGAAAGCTGCTGCCAAGCCTTCCCCGCTCTGTCAGCTGCCCTGATATCTATGTGTGAAAAATGGACAGGCCGCCCAACCCTCTGGCAGCCTGACAAATGGTTTAGAAGGAGGCCTGAGGCTCCCTGGCGGAGGCCCAAGGCACTAGGCTTCAGGGAAGGGGGAGGGAAGGGATTCTCCTGTCAGATGTCCTGACTTCCAAGGCCAGGGCAGGGAGAGCAAGGGAGACCAGGGGTGTGAATGGCCCACCCCAGATTGAGTCAAGGCCCATCTCACCCCCAGGGGAGAAAGCCGGAGGGCTGGGAGTATACACTCTGTTCCCTGGGGGCAAGCACTCCCTAAAGTGCTCCCCCCACAAAAATTATTTTTTGTCACCCACAAAATAGGACTAGCAGTAATCTATCTATCTAGCAATGATGAAAACTAATGGAGGTAATATAAATAAAGTGCTTTTGAAAATTGGAGCCTGTCACTGGCAGGTGTTATGGCTTGCTCTTAAAACCCAGCAATCCTGAAGATTTAATGTGAAAGGTGGGCATTGTGCTATGTTTTACATGCATTATTCCTTATCTCATTTAATTTTCACCTAAATCAGAACTTTAGATAGTATCCTCATTTTATCTTTAAGATTTATTTATTTATACATACAAGAATTGAGGTATAGACCATAGGTGTGCGAGGGTTGAGAGGATTCACCAGAGGCAGAGTGGGGACCAGAACAGACAGATCAACAAAAACACACTGCTGAGGGGAGCAGCGGGCAGGTGAAACAGGAAAGGTCTGTGGCCCCATGTGGGTCCCCTCCCTGGCTGGCAGCAGGGTTTGAGTTTGTGCTGCAGTGGCTGCATTTTGCTTCATAGTGTGTTGTTTAACCCACTGCGCCACCAGGGAGGGCCAGTGTCCTCATTTTAAAGACAAAGAAAGCTTTAAAGAGCACACCTCAGTTGTGGAAGTTTACATTGTTAGGGGGAAAGGTAGTCCTCAATGGATCACACAGCTAGATTATGGACTCCAACCCCCACTCCAGACCACCCTATTCCAGAACCACAAATCCAATAAGATGATTACTAGGGTTGCCCTGTAACAGCATAGCTGAGTAAGAAAGCAAGGATTTTTTATCAGTCTGCAGGACTGCAAAGCATATGCCCTTAACCACCACATTATACTCTAGATGAGGAGTTTGTATGTTTGCTTACATCTATGCAAAACTATATTGCTTTAAAAGAAACAAGATCTTTTTTTAACTCTCTAGTCAGAAAAAACCAAAAACTTAAGCTAGAAATTGACCCCTTTATATTTAAGGTTCAAATGTTGTAAAACTCCACAACGGGGAAAGAAAAATAAAATACTAGGCTCTGAGATAGGGTGTTCACTTGACCCTGGGAAGTTGGGAGGGAAAAAATGGAATTTGCAGGGAATTCAAACAGGTAAAGGCAGCGCTGAAGAATAACCATCAGTTACACCAACTGGCAGAGGAAGTGGGGCCCTCCTGCAGGCCTGGGACTCCCTACTTTGAGGGAGTCAGCTGCCTGCATGGACAGAATAGAACCCTATTTATTCATTCATTTAGTAAGTATTCACTGAGAAGCCCCCATGTGGGGCCCTGTGTTGAGTGCCGGGACTGAAGAGAGAGGACAGCCCCAGGCCTGCATCAGTAACTCACGCTAGAGTCAAGACCTGGCCCTTGTCTTAGTACTAAGACGGAAGTTAACCAAATCCTACAAGTAAGCAGTGGCCATTAACAACATCCCACACAACAGACGAATTAAAGTATAGCTTGGCCACATTGGTGGCTAAGTAAAAATGCTTTTATAGAAACAGAATATGCTATAAATATGCCTATTCTGAGTGTTGAATTCAACTTTCCTAACATTTAACAGAATTTAAAAGAATTCTACCTTTTAAAAAAAACTGTTTCTTCACAAGAGACATTATTAAAATATACTTCTAAAGCTAAAAAAAAATGATGAGAAATGAGATTGAAGTCAATCTGCTTTTTTTAAAACTATAGGTGTTAATTTTAGAAGACAGGTGAGGAAACAAAGGTTAAGTAACTCACTGGAGATTGTACACTGAGTGTGGCACAACTAGAACTTGAACTTGGACTTGTCTAATTCTTTCCATTTTATTCATTTGCTTGCCTAAGTCAACTTTTCATTTAAAAGATCAGAAACTGGCATTGAAAAAGGACGAATGACTTTTGTAAAATTATTACCCCCAACCAGTCTTGCCTCCCTATATTAGGGAACTCTTATCGTCATTTTGTTTGCCCAAGAATCCATTTGAAGTGTGTGTTTGTGCGTGCATGTGAGTGTGTACAAACACACCTCACTGACTTTGGTGTTGACCCTGGAACATACTTTGACAAATGGAATATGAGCAGTCACAATTTTTGTCATTTTTTTTATGTGAAAGCTTAAAATGGCATTGTATTCCTACCTTCTGTCTTGGAAATAGCAGATCTCAGATAAGGGACACATGTTCAGCCTAGGTCCTGGAGAAGCTATGGGAACTAAGCAGACCCAGCAGAGCAGAGCTAACTTCATAGCCATCATGTAACAGCGGTGTGAAGTCACTGTGTGTTGTGATAAATTACCAAGCTATTGGGCTTATTTGTCGTACCAGCAAAAGCTGACTAATACAATGCAGTTTCTTGTGGAAATATGTTCTTTGCTTTGCTCATGCTGAAAGTCAGCTCCAATTGTTCAACAATTATGAAGTCAGGGATGAAGCTAACGGCTGTGTTAGTTAGCATGGTAAGTACTTACTATTTAAGAACTAGTTAGAAAGAGAGTTGAAAAGGATAAAGCACAGGAGGAAAACCAGGTGTCAAGGTCTAGATTGCCAAGGTCACCTTCTCATGAGAAGTATGATGGAAGCCCACTCCATGGTCAGAGAGACAAGGATGAGTCAGAGAATTGCCCTTTCTTTCCTGGACTTCTGCCACACAAAGATCATTGACTAAAATACACATTCACTCAGAAGCACTTAATTCTTCAGTGGGAGAAGCTAAGGGAAAAGATGCAATTAATGGCAAATGAATCTATGCCACCAACTCATTGTTGAACTTGAGGAAGTCATTTTCCTCCTGGAGTCATTCTTCTCACTTGTGAAATGTACAGGGTAAACAAGACTCTCTCACTGTCATTCTGGCTCCAACAGTACATGATTTAATTGCCCTTAACTCATTAGTCCCAACTGGCTTTAATGGTACCCAATAATATGGGGGGTAACCATCGGAATCCATTAAATGGAGCCCAAAGAAGGTATCCTTGAGACTCAAATGAGATAATATCAGGAAAATGTTTCACACACTGTAAAAAATTCTATTGTGTGTTTTTCATTGAAAAGAAGTGAGCAAATATACCTCCTGCCCCTCAATTTGCATTTCTTTGGAAGCCTTTCCTCTAGGTAACATACAACAATATTTTGGGCCATTCTGTCTACTTCACCCTCTTAACCCAAGAAAACTGTTTTCTTATCCAAAGAGAAGAATAACTATAAACCAAAGAAGTACGTGCTGATACCAAGAGGCGTACACATGACGTGCTGGGAGAGGGTAAGAGTGGGGAGAGAAGAGACCAAGACTTTAGTGTGCAACAGATTTAAATTAAAATTCACATCTCTTTTTATTTTTATATAAAATAGGGATGATATTTGCTTAACATTCTCATTTTCAGAATTAAGTAGTATAAAAGACTCTTATGTCACCATAGAAAGTACTCATTGACAGCTGTGACAGTGACAGAAGACTTCCTGGAAGTGGTGACATGGAGAGAATCCTGAATGCTATATAGAATTCTGGGGGCTGGAAAATGAGAGAGGTGGACAATAGTCCAATCAGAGGGAACTTGGGGTCAGGGGAGGGTGAAGGTCCAGGTATGGGTATGAATGCAGTGAGAACCTTCACAATGAGAGTGGGGTAAGCCAAATGTCTCTTGGGGAAAAGAGGGTCCAGGCGTTTGGGTAAAATATAGGTTTCATGCAAGGAAATGGGCTAAAGTTTTGAATACCAAGTTGGGGGGGGGGCGGTTTAAACCAAAAAGTAAAGGGGATCCTTCAAGGATTTTTAGCAAATTATGCTTTAGGAAGTTGTGACTGTGCTGATGCAGCCTGGGAAAGAAACTGCATCCCCGACCCACACCAAGATGTGGGGAGGGCAAAAAGAGATAGTCACCGTCCTATAGGGGAAATAGAGCTGTGCTCAGCTGAGAGAGAAATCTCAACTCTGGGGGAAACATCAGGCTACACTAAACTGAAAACAGATGTGATCATGGTAGAAAATATTTCTTCAGAAACTTAAAAGTTCTGTTTTCTTCTTTATAATCTCCTATGAGAATCACTGGCTTGAAATCCAAGACAATAAAAATCCCAGGTAATAAATTAAACCAAGAATACCATTTGCTGGCCAGATATGAATAAGATTGCTTTTATTGTTTGTTTTTCTTTCAGCAATCTTAAACCCACATCCTCAATGGGCTCAGCCTGGGCCCCAAAAGCTTCCTACTACTGTAGGTTGTTCCCTTACCACGGGGTCCTTGAAGTCACAACCTCAGCATCACCAAGGAGCTTGTTAAAATGCACAGTCTCAGATCCCACTCCAGACCTAGTCGTGAGATGGTGGAGGACAGTAAGATGCCCACATGTTTCCTGCACAGGGCATCCTGAGGGGCACTGCCCCAGAACCCAGGAATTCTCTACAGCTCCAGAAGGTCAAAGCTGGTTCAGCCTCTTTGTTGAATTAGTGAGGAACTGAAATCCAGAGACAGAAAAATCTGGGTTTTCCAAGTAGTGAGCATAATTGGTAGAGTAAGTATAAATGGTATAGTACGGTTAATAATTGTAGCAAGCAGGACGTCTACTTGGCATGGCCGATTATACTCTCCTCTAGAGTATAGCGGGGAGTGTAACAAAGAGTGACTCCCTAGAGCCGGCTGCAGATGAAGGAGAGCTCATGGCAGGTCACCCTGGGTTTGGAGGCAACTCCATGCAAGAAGCACCACCCCGGTGGTCCAACCGTTTTACCTCTGCACTGTATTTTACTTTTCTGAAAAAATGGGAACAATAAGCCCCTTTGATGAAGATATAAAGGTTAAGTGAAATCATATATAGGAGCTACTTAGCTTGGTCTAGGTGCTCACTATGTAGAACTACTGCATTTCAGAGATGGGATCAGAGCCCACCCCTTCAGAGTTCTACCTTCCATCTTTTCTCCTAAACACAGTCTTAACCCAAGCCCTACCACAGGGCTCAGTTTCTAGATCTAAAAGGAAGAGTTCCCTCTGCTGGATGGATGGTTCTTTTTCTGCTCCTTCGGCAAGAGGCTCTTCCTCTTCCAGGCACAGAGACACATGCCAAAGGCTGGCTTCCTCGCCTGTCCTCCCTACTAGAGTGAGCTTGGCCCTAGAGCAATGCGCCTGTCTTTTGTATCTGTATTCCAAGAGCACATCCTCTTAGGCGAGCTGACAGATGGGGGGTGTGAGGAATGGAAGAGAGAAAGGAGGAAAGAAAGGAAGAGGAAGAGAGAGGGTGGGTGGGTGGAAGGGAGGGAGGGAAGGAAGGAAGCTGGAAAGACCCTGGGTGTTGGAAGGCAACCATTTTACAGCATGATGGATTCATTCAAAAAAATAGCTTGACAGTACAGAATTTATCTTTTTATGACTGTGACAACACTAATACATTTATTTCCCTTCTGAAATTAACTTTCTAATATTAAGAAAGGTCAAAATGAACTGCAGCAAAATGAGACATTTTGTCATTTTTAACAAATTATACCAAAGCAGTCTGTCAGATTAAAGGGGTCACCGTTTTGAGGTCTAAATGCTGGTGCTGATTGCATAATCAGAGCTAATGCTACTCATTCTGCCCTTCTGCCCACAGATCTCCAACAGTTCCTTTTGGCCAACATGATAAAATTCAAAAATCTCAGCCCAGTATCCTGAGGCCTTTATGAATATGATCACTGTGTATATATTTTAAGTCATTCTTTCTCCAAAGAATAGCCTACACCTGTCACACCCACTTCTTTCCTGTTATCCTCCTTGCCCTACAAGTCTTTGCTCTGGTTTTTACCTGTCTTATCTTAACTGCCATCCCTTTCACTGTGTGCCCTGGGAGAGTCTCTCTATTCTTTCTCTGTCCTGCTCATCCAACACGATGCTCATCCATTAGTTCCTTGTTCCTCAGTATTTGACTTATTCTGGCCTCAAGTCTGTCATCTCTGCTCTTTTAACCTTGAGACGCCCTTGAGCATGACTTCCATGGGCCCAGAGCATCCTCTTCCCCCACAGCTGGCTCTGCTATACCCTTTCTTTACTGGGAAGCCTTCAGGGAAGGTTTGACAGTCTGGACTGGCACTCTGAAGTTGGATACCTTGTTAAAGGGAGAAAAGATGGAAAGAAAATAGTGACGGCCCTCTGCCTAACTTGCTCCACTCTTCCTTTATTTAATCCCTCCATCTGTGCGCTCTGCCCTGAGCTGGAGTCAGAAGGAAAACTGAACCCTGATTCTGTTTCTCAGGAATGTTACTTCACCTTCCCTGTCAGAACAGAACAGTAGTCCCTATCGCACAACACTGCAGTGAAGGTCAAATGAATGCTTGTAGATGAACGTGCTCTGAAAACTCTACATCCTGGGACAAATTAGTGAAAGCAATCACAAGACCTTTGTGCTGGTATTCACATTGAGGCCTAGCAGGCCTGTGCTTCCAGCCCAAGATGGAAGCCATGGGGATTGAGCTTGAGCCCTAGCTCAAGCACCGTCCCACTGTGCCACGCTGAGCAAGCCTGCTCCCTGACCCGCTCTCTGTCCCCGTTCTGTGAAAGGTGCGTTAGGAGCACCCCTTCAGTGTCTCCAGCTCAAGGTGCTCTGGACCCACACTGGGCACAGTGAGTTCTGAGACACAGAATGAAGTTATTCATGCAAAGTCAAAAGTGGCAGAGTCAGGAGACTTTGAGGATGCATAATACCCAGGCATTGTCCACAACCTGCAGGTAAAAAAAGAGGGACCCTAAAGTCTAGACCTCCTGGCTGCATTGGTATCATATAGCCCCACTAAAGACCCTGACTCCTGATTTACCCTATGTCTTCAACCTGCTGTGGGGGTCGTGGGGGGAGGCAGGCATGCAAAGCAGTGGGATAAATCCAGTATATCCACTTACACTGTCAACTGAACCTGAAGATAATGCAGGTCATTCTGAACATTTGCTCTCAAAAGGTATCAGCACACTCAAGGAAAAGTTAATCAACACAATTCTTCTTTTCTAGGTATTGAAGGTCTTTTATTTTATTTTGTATTTTTCTTACAATGCTCTCTTTCATTTAGAGATAAGAGATTCCCTGAGAAGTGTCAAGCCTCTTGCTGACCAATTTGGCCCCAGAAGCCGCTTTCCCTGCCTGCCCCTGGTTGATAGGCTCGGCAGACCTGGCCCCAGCTCCTGCCCTGCTTCCTGTGGCTGTGTGACTTTGCAGGTTCTAGCCATTTGTCCTCTGTCTTTCCTTCAACTGATGTATTTTTTTTAAGATTTATTTTTATTCATTATTTTATTTATTATTTATTATTACTGTTCCAGTAATGGCAGCTAGAATGAGAACAATGATTTTTTTTCTCTTATTTTCTTTTTAAAGATTTATTTATTTTTGCATACAAGAACTGAGGTACAGGCCAGAGTTGTGGGAGGTGAGAGGATTCACCAGAGACAGATTGGGGAGCAGAACAGGCAGATCGTCTGAAATACACTGCTGAGGGGAGCAGCGGGCGAGGCAGGAGAGGTTTGCTGTGCCATGTGGGTCCCCTCCCTGGCCTGGGATAGAACTAGCATTGCTGTGCTGTGGAAGCTTCACAGTGCGATGCTCAACCCGCTATGCCACCAGGGAGGCCCCATTCACTGACATTTTACTGATGTGTTAGGCTCTCTGCTCTGGGCAAGAGATGCAGGCACACAGAGATGTCCTTTTATCCCTCAAGGTGTTCACACCTGAGCAAAGCAAGCAAGCACGTGAACCAAGCACTAAGCTGTGCAGAGATGACTGTGCTCACCAAGAGAGATGCCAGGCTCAGTGAAGGTCAAACTGCACCTCGGTTTCCTCCCCTGAGAACCAGGAATAACGATGCCATTTCATGCAGCTGTTACTGGTATCAAATGACACAAAGCCGGGCACTTCTTAGGTGTTCAGTAAATACCAGCCCCTCTCCCTAATCCCCACCACAGGATCCTGAGGAGCTGCCTTGCTTTACTGCATCCATGCCAGAAGATCCAGGAGCATAAAAAAGATGTTTATGAAAAAACACACCTCAGCAGTTGGAAGATTTTTTTTAATTAGATGTATTTAATTATATTTGACAGCATTTGTATTCCCCAAGGAGTTCCCACCACCATTTCACCCGTGCACCATCACCGCAGCCCCTGTGCTCCTTCTACCCTCATCCCCATCTTTGCCCTCTCTCCCCTCCCCCCCATAATCCCTTTAGTTTATCTTTGACCTTTTGGTCTGGTTGAGGTTTTTTTTGTTGTTGTTTGTTTGTTTTTGGTTGTAATTGCCCATTTCCTTGAGCTTGCTCTTTTTTTTTTTTTCTTTTGTAGTTGTTGTTCTTTCATATTCCTCCCAAAAGTGAAGCCATCCAATATTTTTCTCTTGCTTTCTGACTTGTTTCACTGAGTATAACTCCCTCTTATTTATGCAGTCAAGAACTGGGGTACAGGTCAGAGTCACGGGTGGTGAGAGGATTCACCAGAGACAGAGTGGGGAGCAGAACAGGCAGACTGACTGAAACACACTGCTGAGGGGAGCAGCGGGCAAGGCAGGAGAGGTCTGCTGCGCCATGTGGGTCCCCTCCCTGACTGGGGATCAAACTCGTGCTGTAGTGGCTGCGGTTTGGCTTCACAGTGCTTTGCTTAGCCCACTGCACCACCAGGGAGGCCCTGGAAGATTTTTTTTAAGTCACAGCCTGGAGCTAAATTCTAATAGGAGTAAACCTGCTCTCTGGTAACTGGGAGACTTAGTGGGTCAACTTTCCCAGCTCCTGAGTGATGCCAGGAGTTTAAAGATCTTTGGCCTCATGTGTCCTCTCTGCACAGCAAGTAAGAGATCATTTTTCCCAGTGGCCTTAACTGCTAACAGCACACAAAGTCTGCTTCCAGTGAGCCATGTGGAGAGTCTTGAGGAAGCAAAGTCCTGTGAAAGCCACACCCGGGGTCTGAAATTGCCCAGAAGATTCTAGGGGCTCCATTCACTGGTATTCACTTTAGAACCTTTCTTGCTGCCATCAGCCTTAAAGATTACAGCAAACTGCTGAAACAAGCATTTGTACACAGACCCTAATCCTAGGAATGATGGAAATCCACTTGCCCTTTGAAGGTGAAACTGTAAAATTCACCCAAATGGGTTAAAACAGAAAATTCAGGAAACCCTAAGGGAGAAGAAAGGCTTCCCCACCAGTATCTTTGTTCACTGCCACCCAGTTAAAGGTTTAGCTCAGCTGAAGAAAGTCCATCACAGATGGGCTTGGAGAGGGGTGAGGGAATTGAGATAAAGGCTAGGCCCTGCTCCCATCTATTTTTTAAGACTGACTTACAGTGCTGTAGCTACGTTTTAAATGTGACAGTTTAAAGATGGTGATAATGGACTACTATTCTGAAGACCCCTTTGTGAAATATAAGCTAGTGTCTGTTACTAGAATTGTGCTCTTAATAAGAATAAACGCTAACATTTATTGAGTGTGTACAATTTACCAGGCTTAAAATATACCATACGAAGCACAAAGTGCTTTTAATGCAGTGCCTTTTATAATCTTTACAACTTCTCTATGAGAAGATCCTTTTGTACCATTTCACAGATCAAATCACAGAGGCTTAGAGAGGAGGTGGCCAGAATTGGAGGCTGGAGGCAATTTTTGACTCCAGAGTCCTCGCCTTTAATCCCCAAGAGTCAGGGATATACCTCCAACCCTTCTGGCTCACAGGGCAGCATGTGGAAAACAAAGACTAAGCAGACTGAGAAGGAACCAGAGTTGGAAGAAATGGCACAATTTGAGTGGAGGAAGGGACAGAGGGTTCCTGTTATGCTTGCAAAGTGGACTAGAAATTGGAATAGCCCTGGGACACTAGGAACCTGGGGATGGCCGCCTTGGGGATAGGAGTTTGGCACAGAGAAGGTATCCAACCATTGTATGAATGGATGGTTGGGTGGAAAGCAAGAAAAGGGTGGTCCATCAGAAGACGGGTGGACAGGTGGGTATCCACTGACCCCAGGTCCCTTCCATCATGTGGCTGACTTCACCAAGGCTCTGATCCCAAGACCAAGCAGTTGATGAGTTGGGTTCTTTTCTTACAAAAGTAGGTCCCGCCTCATATTGGGGAGCCCATGTCCTCCCCTCTTTCCATTGGATTTTCTGAGTTTTAAAGTTAAAATATACTTGTGGAAAATTTCTGGGAACTATAAAAAGGCAGAGGGGAAAAAAAACAACCCTACTACTCAGAAACACCATTGTTAACATCTAGTTTGCATCCATTCTCTCTGTATGCTTTAAACCTAGTTGTTATGTATGCCTTAACATATAATACATATGTAACTTTGTCTTCTGCTTTTTTCATGAAAATTATAGTGTAAGCATTTTCACAATATTATAAACTTTTCATAAACATCCATTATATGAATGTATTGCGATTCACTTAATCAGTTTCCCACTGTCAGGCTTTTAGATATTTCTCGGTTTTTTACTATTTATAAATAATGATTCTGTGGACTTTTTTTCCTGCATAAATCCTTATTCACACTTCAGATTATTTTAGTCTAGGTTTCTAGTACTGCAATTGCTGGCTCAAAGCTACAAAAACAACAATGTATTTTAAACCCCAGAAAGTCCTCGTAACATGTTTTTCTCTGGATTTTGAATTCTATGTCTTCCCTGCTCCCTGAAGGAGAGCTCCTGCAGCTCCAGGATCAAGTCCAACTTCTTGAGGTAGTCACAGGGGTTCTGCATACTAGTTCTTGGCTATCACTCAGCCTCACCTCCTGTCCTCCACCACCCGACCGGACCCCCATTCTAGTACACCAAACTCCTTGGAATTCCCTGAATACAGTCACTTGCCAAGTGCAGATACTCACTGCTCCCCTGTGTCCTGTTATGGACCCCCCAGTCCTTGTCTAACAACTACTCTCCCTTCAAAACTCATGTCTGTGGTCACCTTCCCCAGCAAACCTAGCCCAACCCAGGTCCAGTTCAGACGACCTGCTTTTCCCATAAAGGCACCTGGATCCTTCAGCTCCCCTAAGCCTCCCTCCCTGTCCTGAGTCTACAGCTGGAGATCGGGGGTTGCAAACTTCCTGTAGCCACAAAATGCTTTCTCCAAACACATTTCTTATACTAACAAGAACATCTTTTGAAAATAGATATGCTTGGCACGGTGCCTGAAGCAAGTTAATCAGGAGTCATTTTGGTTAATCCTCATCTTGCAAATGAGGAAACTGAAACTCAGGGAGGTTAAGGTATCTGCCCAAGGTACCCAAGTTATTGAGTCTAGAAATGAGATTTTAAACTGAGTACTGAGTCAGAACTTTTGACCATAAAATTACACTGCTTGGTTAAAATGCAGAGGAGCCCCATGTGAGGGGTCCTTAGCCCTCTTGCAATTTTTCTGAAAAACACTTCTATTCTAGAGCATCAACTACTTGAAGGGAGGGGCTGTTTCTTGTTTGCCTCTCGTCAGGTATACAGTGCCTAGGCTCAGACAATGTTTGTTGAATGGCTAAATGAGTCATTTTTTCTTTGGGTGATCTGGGAAGTTTGTTTTTTAGCTCTGCACTTTACTAGCCTTGAGGTAAAAAACAAGAAATATAAGCCTGGGACGGTTTATTGGATGAAAGAGCATCAAGGCTCATTGACAGAAGGGCAGAGTGTGTCCAGGCTGAGAAGACTTCTCACAGTCAGAGAGTAGGGACCGGCATGGGGCTGGGACAGGGGGGCATTAGTACTTCAGGAGGAGAGGGGTGGTTTCTTGATGAAAGGTTAAACAGTTCAGTTCTTGCTGGAAGCAGTGATTAATCTGGTCCCTTTCATCAGAATTCAGCTCTCCCCACCACAGTAAATAATGGACTAATTAGGCATCTGGCTTACTTGATTTCCCATGGCTAAGGCCAATTTCTGAAATGCAATATGCTATTTGATGTACCAGCATGAATTCATCCCAGGCTCAAGAATCTCCCAACAGGAACAACCAAAAATAGTTCTCGGAAAAGTTCCACATGTTGAACAAAAAACACCTTGAGATGTAACCTGTATTCTGTCCCAGGCCAACTCGATGGAGTGCCTAGTAGGGTAACCAACTATGTAGATCCCAACGCCCTCAGAGCAGGGCCCAAGAGGAGGTGTCTGCTGGGGCACGAGAAATAGATCTAGAAGCTTAACTGGCAAAGCTTCTAGGAGAGATGATGGGGAGGTAAACTGAGGTGAATGGGTAGGTAAAAAAAAAAAGTTATTCTGCAAGTATCAGATGTCCACAGAAACCACTTTGCAGCTCACTGAAAAATGGGATGACTGTGGAAAATGGGAAGGTAGAATGGGGAAGCAAATTTGGAAAATGGGGAAGAGAAAATGGGGAAGCAAATATGGTCCAATAAACATACCAGGGCAAACAGAACCAACACTGGTAGCAGAAAGGAAATGGGTTTGTGCTAGGCATCCTACAGGGATGGATTCTACCATTCTAGAAGTTTTGAGTTTGTAAACTGAAAGGAAATGCTGTATTTGGGAGCTCTTTGTGACAGATAAACAGAGGCAAGAAATGAAGGAAAGAAGTCGATGGAAATGCAGTAAGCAAGAGAAAACTGTGGAGGTTTCAAAGTCAAGATTGCAGTGGATTTCTCTGGGATATTTCAGTGCTGTTTTGATGGGAAACAATGGGTCAGAGGCATCAGCTACCAAGATTTCCCCAAACACTCATCAAGTGCCTACTGCCAGGTGATAGAGACGCAGGCTGAGAAAGAGCTTCTGTCCTTGGAAACCCAGCCAAAAGGAGGCAAGAGAACTATCACTAAAACACAGCATGAAAAATGCACTCTCACGGAGGGGTACACCCAGCAGGTGAGATGCGTACAGGAATCTAAACAACCGCCCTTCTGGCGAGGATATATTTTAACCAACACTCAAGAGGGTCTCACTGAGCTTTGAGTGAGTGGCTACCCCTGCCCAGGGCGGCAGGAAGGTGGAGGCAGAACCTTTGCATGGGAGGGCTTGCAATTAAGCTGAGAGAAGAGGCTACTCTGGCAGCACGCCTGTGAAACAGACTCTATAAATGTCTACAGGATAAACCACTACACAAAAGAAGCAAAAATCTATTAATAGTTTTAGAAGAATAAAGAAACAATGGACCGTCCTGGTGGCGCAGCAGGTTGAGTGCCACACTGTGAAGCATCCGTTGCACATTAGTGCGAGTTTGATCAAGGGCCAGGGAGGGGACCCACAAAGCACGCCAGACCTCTCCTGCCTTACCCGCTGCTCTCCTCAGCAGTGTATTTCAGTCAATCTGCCTGTTCTGCTCCCCACTCTTTTTCTGGTGAAACTTCTCACCTCCTGCGACTCTGGCCTGTACCCCAGCTCTTAAAAAAAAAAAAAAAAAGAAAGAAAGAAAGAAAAGAAACGAGCTTGTCATGGACCAAAGCATTCAGTACAATCTTAGAGAAGGTGGGTCCTGAAGAATAAGTAGGATTTTGGAAGTGAGCTGGTGTTTCTTGACATAGCATATTTTTCCTCCTCTTTAGTTATTAAATTCCAGAACCCTGTTCCTGTATTACTGCCTGTCTTTATGAGTGGATTTCTTCTTTCCTCTTTCTATCCCAACACACATGCATGGTAAATAACTAAGGTGAACTCTAACCCCTTAATGGGATCACAGTCGGTGGTGGTGTTTAGAAGCTGGAGAGGAGGGAGCTATTTATATACATATTACATAATCCTGACAAAAATCTTTTGAGATGGCCATGGTTATTCTCAGTTTATAGATAGGGGCTTCCCTGGTGGTACAGCGGTAAGTCTCAGCACTATGAAGCTATCAGCAGCCACTGTAGCACGAGTTCAATCCCTGGCCAGGGAGGGGACCCACATGGTACAGCAGACCTCTCCTGCCTCGCTCGCTGCTCCCTTCAGCAGTGTATTTCAGTGGATCTGCCTGTTCTGCTCCCCACTGTCTCTGGTGAATTCTCTCCCCCTCCCCCAACACACCCCAGCCTTTGTATGCATAAATAAATAAATCTTTTTTAAAAATTTACAGACAGGGAAAATGAGGCATAGAGAGTTTAGTGAACATGACACAGAGGAAAACTTCTAGCAGTTTTGCAGATCCCCATGCAGTTGAAACAATGCATATCTAATCAGTTAGTGGGTGGTAACCATAGTCTTTCAGGATGAAAAATATTAGAGAAATTGAAGAAGCAATCAACTTGACAGAAATATTACTCTGAGTGGAAAAATCCATCTCATTACCCTGCTTGCTGCCAAAGCCAAAGTTATAATCTAAAGGTAGAAAAGCCATGCCTTTCATCACAGGTAGGAGAAGTTGCCCTTTAGAAAAAGAATGATTTCTCTTAAAATTCCTTAAAGTTTCATAAACCAGCTCAAACTACTGAAGGGAAAACTGAAAATTTCATGAAGCCAAGCACCCTATGTTCTCCAAGCCCCGCTGGGCAATACCACATTTACGAGCAGCCTTTATTCCCATATTGAACCCTCCCCCCAGGGGTTACTGAGGATTTCCTGGGCCATGTTGGTAGCTTCAGCTTCGGGAGGGTGTTTGAATAGAATTCAGAGTATGATCTACAATGGTAGTGTCAGCGTACTTAATCTGCCCTTCAAGAAGCCTCCAGCAACTGGCTGCAGCCTGGACATTTCAACAGGGCATTTCTCTCCTCCCAACTGGCAGCAATAATCCTACCTCACCTTTATACAGTGTTCCATGTTCACATCTGGTCTCTCTCTCCCACTTGTGAGGCAGGCAGGTCGAAGATTGCTTCTCCCATTTAGCAGATGGGCACACTGAGGCTTTGCGCTAACAATTATGCAGCATCCGCCCTGCACTAAGACCTTCAGAGACCCTCAATCCAGCCTGTCCTTCCTTAGTCACAAGCCAGAATGCTGTGCCTTGTCATGGAAATCCTGTCCATCAGTGATGGTCCACAGTAATGGGCAGACAACTGTAACTCAACACAGACTGTTGGAGGCAGAAGTCCCTTTGCAGAGAGATCACCCTTCACATCTACAGTACAGAGACAGAGGGGATGGAAGGCCCAGAGAGGGGAAGAGACCTACCTAGGAACACCAGGAAACGAGTGGTCCAGCCGCTCTGAGAGGACCATGGTGACTGCGGCCCCTCTTGTGGCCTTGTATGCCCCCAAATAGATGACTGGATCAAGAAGATGTGGTGTGAAGGGATCATGCTTAGTGAAATAAGTCAGAAGGAAAAAGAAAAATACCAGATGGTTTCACTTATAGGAGGAATATAGGGGGATAAAGGAAAAAAAATAACAACCAAAGGAAAAAAAACACAACAAAACAAAAATAAACAGACAACTATAAATCAGACATTCTGCAGGGGAGGGGGAGGAGAGGGATCGAAACGAGGGTGGGGCGAGCACAAAGGACTATGATGATGGTGCATGTGTGCACTGGTGGTGGGGGTTCTCTGGGGACTACACCTGAGAAAGGAAAGCAAGTATATTGTAAAAAATAATCATTTTTAAAAAATTAAACAAAAAACTTAGCTGCTCCCTGAAGGAAACTTCTGCGATCGCAAAGTCATGGCCATGGGATGGAACAGAAATTTGAGAACTGACAGTCCAGATCCCAGTTCCTGCAGCTCGGTGAGAGCCCGCCGGCCCCAGGGCTATGGATTCCAGCAGGCCTGGGGCAGCCTCCCCAGGGTGTAACGAATAATCCACCCAAGTGCCCTGGCCGCTTTCCACACCGTCCTCTTGTCCTTGCCAAGATGGACTCCCCCTTCTACTGGGGGGGTTGTCCTCCCGGATTGGCAGACATGAACACACAGAGGCCCCTTGGTTTCTGGTGAAGAGCGGTCACCTCCGGCCTTCCAGGCTGGTGACCCGGTAAAACCTCTGCTCACCCTAAGGCCAGACTGCCCAGGCCATTTCCTCCTTCTAAGTGGGTGGAAACTGCCCCTGACTGGTTGGTGTAGACACGCTCTGTGTGCCTGCAGGCCTAGCTCTCACTTAGCCCGTTTACATTATGTACATGTGCTCGCTGTTTTATTAAGCAGACACACGCATTGTCTCATATTTCTATGTTCTGTGTTTGTGTTGCGTGTGAGTGTGAACGAGCGCTGGTTCTGTGTGTGTTATTTGACCATGTCACCAACTGCTCTGTTTGTCATGTAAATGCGTTATAATTTATCTTTTTTCTTTGACGGAAAGAGAGCAGCTTATCTCGAGGACTACAGAAGTCAGCAAGGTAAAAACCACAACCCCTTGTTGCTCTATTTAAGCACTGCTACATGTTGTTATGGCAGCTAATTTTCCTTAAATGATTTAAGGAAACGGAGCTGTCTAAAAGAGCTGCAGTCAAGTTGTTATAGCAACACGGGCTGAGGAGGGTCTTCCTCCTCTAGGAAAAGGGGGGAAATCACCCCAGAGTGTAGAAACCTCTCTTTGAAAAAGTAACCCCAAGGCACCGAGGGATGCGGGGGCAAAGGAAAGGGCAGGAGGGGACCCACTGATGCCACCAGTCCCTGGTCACGCGTAGCAGCTCCCCTTGCTGCCCTCAACGTCACACCCGTCCTTGTCCTTGGTCTAGAAGGACCGGTTCCTCCTCTTCTACTTGGTTGCACCTCCTCTGACCCAGTCTCCGCATCGCAGCCTCGGTCGGCTCCTAAAGCACAGATCCTTTATTCATCTGCTTGTTCACTGTTCAGCCTATTTTCTCTGCGGTGCCACATTCTGTGCTAGGTGCTGGGCGTGAACAGGTACGTGGGGCCTGTCGCGCAGGGAGTGTTGGTCCTTATCTCCCAAGTTCTCCGGAGGCATTGAAGGATTTTAAGCAGAGGAGGAGAGGCCCAGGAGGATTTAACTTTCAGAATGACTCGAAGGTTTCAAGCCCGGGGCACTGAGGGGTAGACATGATACACACTGATCTCCCCCTCTTTGGCCAGATATCTTTGCTGGCTCTCCACTGACCATTCTGACTCCGCTGACAGAGGATATGTGCTGGGCTACTGGTGGCAAGTGGCATTATTCCACTGCCTTAATTTTTTTTTCTGTTATAATACTGAATTCAATTACAAATTGATATAAAAGTGGGCCTAAGATTTTGTGTTGAATGAGAAGGGAGCAATGAGTCCTAGGAGGAGGCCAGTTCCTTGGCCCAGTGCTCAAGCCTGTGGGTGAGCTTCCCCACATCTGTCCCAGGCTGCCCTCTCGCTCCCTGTCATAAGTCCTGCACACCTGCCCAGCAGTCTCCCACCGCCACTGCTCAACTCTGTCTGGAATGTCCTGTCCCCGTTCCCTGTATCCTCGCTCTTCCCTAAACCATCACTACCCGAAGAATTATTACCCATTCCTCAGAACCTAGTCTAAATTCCTTGGAAAATTTTTCCTGAATACATACACATGCATGCATGTGCACACATACGCACGCGCCACACTGGATTAATCTTCCCGCACCCTGTGCTTCCAAGGTACTTCTCTCCCCACTAGTATAGCATGTCTTTTTGTCTGCTTTGGATTAAAATTGCTCATAATGTCTGACGTTCCTGCCAGATTGTGAGCTCCTCTGGCCTCAGACCTTGCTCCATTAATCTCTGTAAACCCAGAGGTTACCCAAAGGATTTTCATATGGCAGCACTGAAAAAAACTGTGTGCTACATTCAATTAATAGAGCATTTAAGAGCAATACCTGCTTTTTCATTTAGCTCCATCAAATTCTTCTCTGGGCCTCACAAGTACAGAGTTAGATGTTCTTAGACATGTAGACTTGGTCCTAGGAAGCCCATCCAGAAATAGGCTTAGTGTTTTAAGTTTGCAGCTGGCGGCAGGTTTGAGAGGAAGGCCCTGTGTGTGTTCTTGTGTGTGAGTGGGCCTGGCTGTGTGGCTAACAGTGGGATTGAAGTCACCATCATCACACTCTAAGGTGTGCGTGCCAGGAGAAAGCTAAACTCGTGGGGGTAGGAAGTGAGCGCTCACCTGGAAGGGGCGGTGTCTTGGTGTAGTTACCTGGGGGAGAGGCATAACATTCATAGGGAACATTAGAACTGGAAGGAGAGACCCGATGTAGAGCAGAGGTGGGACTAGATCCCATGATGTCCTCCGTTGCTGAAGGTATTGAAAGAAAAGGGCTGCCCTTGAGCAAGAAGGCCTTGGACAGTGGAAGACAGGGAACTAGGAAGCCAGGTGATCCCTTAATGGCCAGAGAGAGCTGTCAGCGGTGAGTGGAATAGGGTCGGCACTGAGGCCGGAGGTGAGCAAGTTAGTGAAGATGATCAGGAACCTGTGCTCATGTTCTGTCCCTGGGAGGTAAGCAGAGTCTCAGCAGGCCTCAGGGGAGCTCGAGCAGTTTGTGTCCGCAGACCAGAGCCTTGTGTAAAGGAGGGCGTGGTGATGGTAGCAGCAGAATCTGGGATACTCCAAGGGGGCAGGGAGTCGGGAGAGGGGTCCCTGTGGCTCAATGCTTCTTTTCGCCAAGGGCACTGTACAGAAAACCCAGAGGCTCTGGGCTCACGTCACCATTTGTTGCGTCTTTATGCTGAGCGCCAGCTCAGAGGCAGGGCCCTGCTGGGCTCCAGAGACTCAGAGGTGAACCCTCTAGACCTTGCCCCTGGGGACAATCAATCACACCAGCTGAGCGAGGGCCCGCTGTCCACAGGGGGTGATCTTAGGAGTGGGACACGGAATACTTTGTATCTGAGATTCAACGTAGTTCTCTGGGTTACACCCTCCTTTGTCAAGCTCGTAATTTAATATCCAGTGTCCCAGAGAGGGGCGAAGGCTTTAGTGAGCACGGGGCTAGGAAAGCAGCCTTTGAAGTAAAGCATCACTAACACAAGGACAATGGCTCTGTGGCCGAGAGAGCTCATTCTAGGAAACCCGCCGCGCAGACACTGGATGGGGCACCCCTGCCCAGCTTCAGCCTCGGGAGGCCTGTAGCTGTCCCCACGCTCAGTCTTTCTGCTGGCTTCCCTCTCAGGAAGGGCACCAGATCTGCGCTGCTGTCCAAGCTACACAAGGGTGTTCGCAAGACTCTTCCTCCCCCACCAGCCGCTGTCACCAAGACACTCCAGGATCCGTTCAGACCTCCAGCAGCAGGCTCTCGAGCTCTCCTGCCTCTAAGCTCTTCAAATTCACCTCCTCACAGGCACCAGAGGGACCTCTCTGAAATGCAGAACTGATGCGTCACTTCCCTACTGCAAGTCCTCCAGCGCCTCCACGACCCACGAGAACGAAGTCCAAGTTGCTCTCTACCTCACGACTCTGCTGCTGCCCCTCTGTCTCCCCCTAGCACCAGACACACTGGAGGACTCTCCTGAGTGTGCCCCCTTCTCAGGGCGAGGCACGCCGGTCACTCCCCTGCCCTGGCATCCCTCACATGTCAGCTCAGGGGTGGCTTCCTGGGTGGGCTCCCTCTATGGACTCCCATTACCTCTGTTCTTCCGTCCACAAATACATCTAGAATCACTGACCATAGATGCCCACCTCCACCAGGCTGAGAACGCTGCGGGGGTGGGGGGGAGCACTCGTTGCAATTGTCCCCAGCACCTGCATAGAGCCTGGAGTCCAGTGTGGAATGACACTCAGCAATTAGGGGTCTGGCTGATCCACTGCTTGTGAATTCTGTAAACAGAGAGCCACCCGACAGATGGGGTGAGGCTGTGAGCATTTAGGAACAAGGCCGGAGCTGTTCTGAGTTCAAAGAGCTCCTGCTGAGCAGCGGCTGATGGATGCCACCCACAGGAGCAGACCCACAGTGAAAGCAGGCAGGGCAGATGCCTGGGGGCAGTGCCTTGTTTGCCACTGGACACAGCAAACCCTGAAGTCAAATGTGAATATGAATGGGGTTCAAATAATGTTTGTTGAGTTCCTGCTCCACAGCAGGTCCTATGCGAGGGGCCTCCACAGACCTTGAAGTAGAGAAACCATAGAAACTGTCATCCAAACGAGAACCCTTTTGCAGTAGAAGGGACACCATTAATAAATACTCCAGGACAACAATTATAAGCCAGAACTGCCCAAAGAGTTGACGGCTGGCCTATGCAAAGCACAGAGCATGCCCGTATAGCTTTTAACTGGGCCTTGCCTGATGTCAAATTGTCTAGTGAGCAAATCAGAGACTTCTGACTAAGGATGGCAATGTGGCTGAAGCCTCTTGTCTTCAGCAGTACCAAGCTCCTTCTTTTAGTTCCTCTTCCGTCCCCTCCCTTTCCAGCTTTCTCCTATGGGATTCATCTAAAACACCATTTTGCTCAGTGGTTCCCCCTGCGGTCATTTCCTCTGGACCCTTGGTCCTGTGTCTTTTCTTTTGTCATACTTTGCAGACATCTCCAGGAATAATTTTTGCCTCTCTAAACCACACGGCATTTCACATCACAGAATTTGCATGTTCAATCCAATTCACTTCAACAATAACAATTTTGTTATTGAATATCCATTATCAGCCTGATCAGAAAAAATAATGTAAGAACTGTTTGTAAGAGAGAAATGGTAGAAGAAATAGGTGCTGAGTTCCTATCAGAGAAACTACAGTCAACTCAGAGGCCTGGGGGCACAGGGAAGAACCCAGTGGACAATCAGATACTCCCAAGACAATCAGAAGCATCTTCTCTCCGCCAAGAAAACTAATCAGGTTGGCATCGAGAGCTCAGAGCAACAAGGGATGTAGCAAGCATAATTGCAATCTTCTTTTATAGCCAAGGAAGAAGCAACTGGGGAGGAAGCAGATATACTAAAGTTAGACCTACATAAGCACTGGCAGCAGGTGGCTACAAAAAGACCTTGGAAAGCTGAGTTGACATAAGAGGATCAATATAATATTTGAGGTGAATTGAGAAAGCTACACTGAACCCAAAGATTTATTGTTATTAATCCTTGCTCTAATATATGCATTAAGTCCACATTACTGTGTGGTCAACATAAATGTTGTTTTTTAATTCAGAACATTTTTATTGGCATTTTCAAAGAGAAGATGGAGAATGAGTTACATTGGTGCATCTCTGAATTACCCCCATGCTGGGACCTTTGCTGTCTTAGCAATACCTACTTATCATCTGTTGGCAGTCAGAGGGTCATAAAATCAGTCATCAAAGTTGGAAGAGACTCAAGTAATCTCACTACCATGTCTTCCAAACAATTTACTGCTTCTGTGACCGTTTTTGACAGTGTCATTTAGCTTCAAGTTGAACATGTCTAGTAAGGCCAAGTTCATAGCTCACCCACCCACTCCGTTCTCACAATAGGCAGCTATAATTGTTTAAAAGTTCTACTTCTCCACAGACCTACCTCTCCCTTGTTCCTGGAAGATGTCTGTCCTGGTCTATCTGATAGCTCCTCAGAGAAAGAATGCTCATAGTCTGCCTCCTTTCTCTAAACTAGAAAATCCCAAGGTCTTTCATCATTTCTTACGAAGTCTGGTCCCTGTGAGCAAACTTGGTGGGGACACCTAGTGCTCTCCCTCTTTCTCTGGGACCAAGTCCTCTTTTCTGGAAACATGTTTGCTACAAATCCAGCCACGTGGCTCCACAGATGCTGTTTGTTCTTTCATATCCTTGCCTCTTGGGCCAGAGTTGACTTGCCCAAAGGTTAACATGCCTTCCAAGCAAGATTAATCTCAGTCCTTTTGCAACTGAAAGTGGAGAATGACAGCAAATCACTCTACTGCTGGGAGCTATCAGATGTGACATGGGCAGTCACTTACCGCGTGTGGAGGAGGCCAGTCTACAGTCTCCAATTATGTAAGATACAACAGCACTCTTCTCATAAATTCTCTTATGCAATTTTGCTTACATTAATTCAAGGTCCATTTCTTTTGCCCATAAAGAACCCTGACAGATATGGATCCGTGTCAGTATGTTTGTTTCCTTTGGCCCCAAAGACGTCCACAACTGAAGTCAATATTCGTGAGGGGCGGGGAAAGATAACTGGGTCAGTCCCATTGAGAGACAAAGCCAGCAGGCCTGGTTCTTCCCTGGTCTTGACCCTGTGTCCTACGTTGTAGCTCTTAGTGCATTTTCCCAGCACAGCACACCCCTCTCCCAGATCGAGCCACAAGACCTGCAGCCCTTGAGGGCTCCGTTACTCACAGGGTCGTTGTACATCTGGATGATGAGCTGTTTCACTCCATGCAGGGTAGGATGAGCCCATGGAGAGGGGTCCAGCCAGTGACGGTTCAGGTCAAACCCCATCAGAGAGCACCTAGGCAGTACCGAAAGTCAAAGTCAAGGCTCTCACTTGTCAAAATACAATCAGGAGCAGAAGCAGTCATGTCACTTTCTAGGTATTTGTTCTTTGCCAGAGATAGTTCTAAGTATCTTATAGCATTCATTTATCTTATGCTTTCAACAAACCTATGAGTCACTAATATCATAATTCCCATTGCTCAGAAGAAGAAACTGAGTCACAGAGAGTTTCAAAAATATTTTTTGAGGAATCTTATGTTAGTATCATGTTCTCTCTCTCTCTCTCTCTCTCTCTCTCTCTCTCTCTCTCTCACACACACACACATCTCCCACATAGGGCAGGAGAAAGAAATGCTCAGGTCAAAGACTTGTGTGCTCATTTGCTCATTCTTTCTTGCTGTTTCACACCCATCCACTGTCCCTACCTTCAAAAGTTATTCAGACTCCAACACCTTTTTATCCTCTCCACTGATAGTGTCTAGAACTTGGCCAAAACCCAGAGTATTATTATAATCTTTTACCCGGTCTTCTTGTTTCCACCCTACTTCCCAATTCCTCCCCCGACCCCCACATTTCCACACAATATTAAGGGTGACCCTCTTAACACATACGTCAGAACTTGTCCCTTCTCTGCTCAGAGGCTCCCTGCAGATGCAAAATAAAAGCTGACGACCATTCTCTCTCCTTTGCTTCTCCGAGCTGGAGACTGAGGTCCTCACTGTCCTCCCAGTAAACAGGCATCCTGCCTCAGGAATTTAGATAGGTGATTCCTTCTACCTGGAATCATGTATTTCCACATGTCTGAGTGACTGGTTTTTTCTTAGTTCAAATCTTTGCACAAACACCCCCTGGCCAGTGAAGACTCCTCTGAGCACCTTCTTGTCCATCCTCTCGCTGTGTACATTAAAGAACTTCACTAGGGCACAGGTTTTGACACATAAAGCAGCTCAAAAATGTCATCTGTTGTTTCAGTATACTTTATTATTGCTTTACACTGTGTCCTGATGAGTGACGTAGACTGCTAAGTTTGTGGTCTGCAGCGGACTAGAGTAGATGGCAGAGGCAGCGGTCTGGGATGACCTCCTAGCTTGTCCTCCAGTCTGGGAATCATGCAGA
Source organism: Galemys pyrenaicus (assembly GCA_019455555.1). Lineage (NCBI taxonomy): Eukaryota > Metazoa > Chordata > Mammalia > Eulipotyphla > Talpidae > Galemys > Galemys pyrenaicus. Next base: position 543,137 of record JAGFMF010012261.1, on the reverse strand, counting down.
TTTGAATTCTTATTTCTTCTCTGTCTGTTCCTAATATGGAAGATATTTGTTCATTTTCTTTGGGGAATGCTCAGCATCTATCCCTGTAATGGGGTAGAGTGGGGTGGAGTGGGGTGAATCTGCGCTTTCATTACAAGATGAGTAGGCTGTGTCTGCACCATTTCTCCACTGAAGACAGAGGGACGAAATGCTCCCTCTCTGTGACCTGGCAGCTGGGGCAGCATCATGGAACCCAGACTCAGGCAATAGCCACCCCCATGTAGGACTTAAACTTGGACGAGTTGATGCAAGACTGGGTCGGGCAGTGAAGCAGAGCTCCTGGAGACAGAGGTAGATAATATCTGCCTATAGCCAGTTTTCTTCCCTCCAGAAATATTCTGTTAATTATTTGTTTTACAAATCTGACTCCTTATTCTGTAAGTCCTTTCCTGTACTTTCACTTTTTGCTTAAGTGTCTCGAGACGATCCTTAACTCAAATCCTCCCTAACATTATGGTTTTGTGAGCTAATTTATAGACTCTATGCATTAATAACCAGGCTTTCCCCCAGAGTTAGGGACTTAGAAAAAGTATACATTTGCAAAGAAAAAAATAAGTTAAAATAAAGTAAACAAAAATTATAGAAAATGGATTAAGCTTTAAAGAGATACCAAATAATAATTACCAACATCTTAACATTAATTGCAAGAAATTTCAACATCTGAGATTTGTATGGGGCCCAATCCTTGCTTCAAGGCATTCTCAAGTAGCTCTGAGCTTTGAAGAGAGGAAGAGAGTTTGTCAAATATCAAGGCAGGCGAGAGAATTCCAGGCAGAGGGTATGGCATGTGCAAAGTCAAGGAGAGAATGGCTAGAAATTCTATCTATTTCTAACAGACTCTTAATGATTTATGCTGTTGCCCTAGCCAGGCTATAAGCACCAGAAGATGAAGACTTTCTCTTCATGGTTTCAGGACCCAAATCAGCTGTCTAAAGATAGGTGACTGGACAAGATGCCTTCTAGATGCCAGGCTCACACTCAATGATTACTGGTTTACACTTACCGGGCCTCTGTCTCCTTGGTGCTCTTTATTCTGTTTCTTTTCAAGAGGACATTTCTGCATGAGCTCAAAATCAAGACCTATTTTGTGACATGAATGGGGCTACTTATGGCACCACTGAACAGAGTATTTGACATTAGGACAATTCTAGAAATTTTATGGAAGTCAATTTTTAGATAAGTGTGTAATATATCATTTCTGAGTTGGAGAAACTCTTAAGTATCTCTTCTTTCTTCTTCCAAACTGTAAGCCTGATGAAGGCAGGGATTATGTCTGAATCATTTTACCTTCACTCCAACTTAGCTATTATAAACCTGTGTGTAGAGACGGTTCAGTTTATCTGCTGAATAAATGAGAATATGAATAGATGCACAAATGCATGAATGCCCTGCAGGTTTGCAAGCAAGGTTTAGCTAATTACTTGAGAACAATTTTGAAGAGTTTTTAATTTAAGCACCTGTTGCATGCTAAGACCTTTCACAATGACTAAGGTAGGTATCATTTATCTTCATTTTATAAATAAGCAAATGAAATCCAAGAGAGATTTGACTTTGAGAAGGTCACTTGAAAACTACTAGAAATTAGAGTTGGGATTCGAACTCAGGTCTTATTGATGCCAGGATGGTCTATAGTGACCCTTTGAAGTCCCCAGTCATGAGCCAGGCACTATGACTGATAAAAGGGACTATAAGTCACTCTGCTCTTCCTCCCCTGCCCAGTGGCAGAAACACAATGGTTCCAGAGAACATCATTCCAATGACAAATAGCTCCGTCTTCTGAAATGCAGTGAGCCTCCTCCCTGTTCCAGTAATGGCAGCTAGAATGAGAACAATGATTTTTTTTTTCTCTTCTTTACTTTTTTTTAAAGATTTATTTATTTTTGCATACAAGAGCTGAGGTACAGGCCAGAGTCCAGGGAGGTGAGAGGATTCACCAGAGACAGAGTGGGGAGCAGAACAGGCAATCAACCAAAATACACTGCTGAGGGGCGCATTGGGCGAGGCAGGAGAGGTCTGCTGCACCATGTGGGTCCCCTCCCTGGCCAGGGATAGAACTCGCGCTGCTGTGTCATGGACGCTTCACAGTGCGGCACTCAACCCGCTGCACCACCAGGAAGGCCCTTCTTCTTTATTTATATATATTTGACATCAATTGTGGTCCCCATGGATTTCCCACCGCCATTTCACCAGTGCATCATCAGTCCCTTGTGCTCTTTCTGCCCTCAACCCACTCCCTCCCCCCTCCCCACCAAGTGTCCCCTATTTGTCCTTGTCTTTTACTATTATTATTGTTGTTGTTGTTATTCTTTCCCTTGGCCACTTATCTGGTTCCCTTATATTCCTCCTAGGGGGGAAACCATCTGGTATTTTTCTCTTGCTTTCTGACTTATTTTGCTAAACATAATCCCTTCCAGCTCTATCCATGTTTCTATAAATGACTCTAGTTTATCTTTTTTGATTGCTGAATAGTATTCCATCGTGTATACATACCACATCTTCTTGATCCAGTCATCTGTTTTGGGGCATTTAGGTTGTTTCCAGGTCTTACCTATTGTAAAGAGTGCTGCTATAAACATAAGGGTGCAGGTGTTTTGTGTCTTTTGGGTATATTCCAAGGAGTGAGATTGCTGGATCATATGGGAGCTCCATTTTTGGTAGACTGAGGAACCCCCACACAGCTTTCCATAGTGGTTGGATCAGTTTTCATTCCCACCAGAAATGCAGGAGAGTTCCTTTTTCTCCACATCCTCGCCAGCATTTGTTGTTGCTTATTTTTTTGATATGTGCCATTCTCACTGGGGTGAGGTGGTATCTCATAGTGGTTTCGATTTGCATTTCTCTGATGACAAGAGAAGTTGAGCATTTTTTCATGTGCCTGTTGGCCATTTGCATTTCCTCTTTGGAGAAATGTCTTTTTAGCTCTTCTGCCCATTTTTTGACTGGATTGTTTACTTTGTTTTTGTTTAGTCTGGTTAGCTCTATGTGGATCTTTGTGATAAGTCCCTTGTCAGTAGAGTTGTGTGCAAAGATTTTCTCCCAGTCAGTGGGGTGTCGTTTTGTTTTAGTTAGTGTGTCTTGCTGTTCAGAAGCTTTTAAGTTTGATGATTTTAATTCCCATTCTTATGAGTTCCTTTTCATCTCTTCTAAAAGCTAGAGAAGGGGAAAGCTTAGTGACTCCAGATCAATCTTGTCCTAAGAATTGTAGGGCTGCACGCTCCTGGAGGGTGGCATTGACAAACAGAGATGTATGGGGTACGCATGCAATTATCCCTCAAACACAGTAGTTTTTCAACATTATGAACGAGGCAGATTGGATTAAGTACATTTGCACCAAAAGCAAAATAAATATTGCTTTATTTAATGCCACTAAGAGGTTGAGATTCAATTGCCCTTGGCCTGCGGCACCTTCCAGCCCTATTGATTGACCAGTGTCAGAATGCCAGACAATCTGTCACTCACAGCTCCTGCAAAATGCTTAGCAGGTGGGGTGGGCTCTGTGGTGTTGGAGATGGAGGGTAGAGTCTTTTGTCTCACACACAGGAGATCATTGTGACACACCCACTCCTTATCACCTCCATCAGGATATTTAAAGCCTTTCCCTCACATCCTTTCTTAGGTTATCACCAGGAGATGTTAAGGCAGATGGAGAAGGACAGAGGCTTCAAGTGAAAAACACTTGTGTTTGGGTCCCAGATTATCCCCCAACAGTTTTGTGAACTTGGACAAATTTGCCTGTTTTGCTCAAGGACCTGAAAGCAATTGGGAGGTCAGAGGTTAACTCTATCTCATTTGCCGCTGAGTCTCCAGTACCAGAACAGTGTCAGGTATACAGCCAGCTCTCAAGGCACCTAGATAAAAAGCAGTTCAGCCAGGTTAGGGAATCTGTCTATAGCCCAGCAATGAGTGCCAGAGGCAGGACTTGAAGCACTCAGCCCAGCTATGAAGGCTGTTTTGGCTGTCACTCTATTCTCTCTTGTCAGTCCTGGGAGACAGGACAGCACATGAGAGAGGGAATCAGGTGAGGTGAGAGTGGAAGAAGCACCTTTATTTTCAAATGGGAAAACTCATTTAAACTGGGAAATAGTATGAAGGGTACCTTTTTACAAATTATCAAAAGATGTCTCTCTCCAGCCTGACAACTTACAAAGGTGCCCCTTATGTGTAGGTCAAGTACTAAATGATGCCACTTGCTCTGGTCAGACTTGGGGTTACAGCCCCAGAGTCACGGTCCCCTCAGCCCCCTGGAGCAGGAGTCTCTGAGCACGCTCTGCATGTCCATGTGGGGTGGCCTTGGACGCCCAAGGGTCACAGCAGAGCCAGGCCGAGTGCTGTGGAAACCATCCTCAGAGACAGTACATTCTGGGCTCCTGCCACATGGGCCCCTGTTAGGCCCCTCATTGCCTCTTGTTATGCTTGTAGCTAGTAGGGAAGTTGGATTTTGGAATGAAGTAAAAAGAGGTCAATTTTAGCCACAGGTATGATTAATGCCTTCTAGCTCCTGCTTTTATCAATAATAAAGTGAATATAATGTTTTGACCCTTTTTTTCTGATTCCTGTATCTCGTCTGAAATTGGAAGAAGTAGGATGAGAGTGGGAACAAGAATATGGCGAATTATTGACCCCACATTGCCAGGGAAAATGATCCTTGTCAGACACTTAAAACAGCATCTGCCAGTTTGTATAAGTTCAATTAATGTTTATCATTATTATTACCTCACTGTTGTTACTTGACATTACTACCCTTTTGGTTTCTGACATGTGCCATCTCTTCTTCTGGCTAATTCCCACTCATCCCTCAAGACTCATCTCACACAGTCGCTCCTTCTGGAGGCTGGCACAGGGCAGAGCCCACATCAGAAGCCCAGAGCATGATACTAGGCATGTGCCACAGGAACATCTAGGGGTAGCAGGGGAGGGAAGAGGGGGGGGGGAAGAAGGGAGGGAAGAAATAACTTAGTTGAAAGACTTCTTAAGCAGAAGCAGAGGGCCCCAAGGCACAGATGTGAGTGAGAAGAGGCCAGCTGAGGGTGCTGGAAATGGCCCAGGAAGGCAAGAGGAGAGGGTGGAGGCAAGGGGGAGGCCAGAAGGAGCAAGAAGATCCAGGACACTCTCCGTGCCTTGAATACCAGACTAGAGAACACAGGTACCTTCTGATGGTCACAGAAGGACAGACAGCAGACACTGTCCTCACAGTGGCTTAGGGACTGAGATCAGAAATGGTGGAATTCTTGAGTCCATCACTTTGGTTTGCTCCTCCAGTCTTTCTGGGCGCTAATTCTGGGTTACTGTCTCCTCAGAGGCCTGTCTTCACTGTAGAATCAATTATTAAAATGAACTTGCTATCAACTCTATCTTTGAAATGCTATTCAGCTGCTGGTGGGACAGAGATGGGGAGCTGCCCCCACAGACACCTAGCCATCTGGCCTTTTCCATGGAACCAGGCTGGGAAGCTCATTTGAATAATTCGTTTTGGCAGTGTGCACTTGTGGGTTAGACACCTGATTACACTGCCAGCCCCAGTGTCCTTTCAGCCTCCGTAGCAACATCGCTCAGGTTACATAAAGCAGGAGAGTCTCCGGGAGGTACGACTCAGTCTGTCCCCTGCTGTTAGTTGCGCTTTGTCTGGACTATGTAGTTCACTTCCTGTGTGACCTTGAGTGAGTTTCTTAGCCTCTCTGTGACTTGGATTCTTCTTTGCTCAAAAAAGGAGAGTGGTTCCTGTCCTGCCTAGGTGCAGGCTCTGTTCAGGCTGTAAGAGGATGTGAGGGAGTGTGACTTTGAACGCAAGTGGAAAGGCTCTGGGTGCGGAGTAGGCAGCGTCCGCAGCTGTGAACATGAGTGCTGCATCGGGGCTGCGGTGTCCGGGACGGGGCCTGTGATGGCCCCTTCCTGCTCCTATTCACTGGCTAGTTCTAGGAGCTTGACAACATTACCTGAACTGCCTATGCCTCAGCCTCCTCGTCTTTAAAGTTAGAATGAAGATAGAGATGCCCTAGGATTAAGTGGACCAATCCATACAAAATGCCTCGAGTAGCGCCAGGCCCAGAAGACTCAAAAGCATAATTTATTCTTCATCGTCACCATCACCATCATCACGACTGCTCAGTGCTGGACATCACGCCTCAAAACCAGACAAACACGAACAACTTGAGCACGTTCTGAGAATAGCAGGAGACATGGTACGGAAGTGGATTTCAGATTACGTCAGAAAACACGGAAGGTTTTCGGGGCATTCGGCCTGGAGAAGAGGAGCTGGTGGTGGCTGGAGTGGAGAGGAGGGGGACACACATCTTCAGTCCCCTGAAGGCTGCCCTGGAAAGCGTGGACTGCACCTGTGTCACCCTTTGGCGCGAACGGCCGATGCTCTGGCAGGCAGAGCTGGCACCACACGTGCTCCGGAAGACAGGGACCCACTGGCCCGCAGGTGGACAAGCAGAGGGCACAGCGGTCACTCAGGGCGTGGCTGAGGGCTCCAGCGGGGCAGGCTCTGAGCCACGAGTCTCCCAGCTCCCATCCTGCTCCGTGCCAATGCTGCTAGGACCAGGGTCCCAAGGGGGCAGGGGGCGGCGGGTGGGGAGGTGGACTGTTGAGGGGGCTGATGGCTCGGTCCTTGCCATGGACCTTTGTTTTCTATTTCTAGCTTGATGATGAAAGTGCAGTTTTTACTGCAAGGAAGAGGACGTTGGCATGTATTTTACATTTTATGTAGCTAATTTTATGTCCCACTTTGGATAACTGAAAACATGTTCTCCTTTGAATGCAGAATTGGGCACGGTTGGCATTTGTATACGTGTGTATGTGTGTGTGTGTGTGTGTGTTTGGGAAACACCTCTGCTGGAGTTTTGCCCTCTGCCATCCTGAATGACATTTGACTGTGCCAGTCTCTCTTTATCTCCCTGTCATGTCTGGAGCATTCCCGTAGACCTTTATCCTTCAAAAGCCCTCTCATGCCCCAGTCAGAAAGAAGCACTCCCTGCTTTACGTGACAGTGGAGCAGGGGGTGAAGTGTGTAGCAAGCTAAGGTTGACCTGCCGGTTTCATGTACCTGCTCTGACTTCCTCGTGCTTCTATACCTCAATCTCCTTGTTTATTTAAAATAGGGCTATAATCCTACTTCCATGACAGGGCTGTCGTGAGGGTTAAATGAGATGACCTGTGTGATGTGCAGTTATTAGGCACTTAGACATTAGCTCTTATTAAGTCTAACCCTCCACAGCATCTCACACACACACACACGCGCGTGCACGCGTACATGCCCCTCGAGTACAACCACTGGGCCTCTACAACCACCAGGGCTGCCTCTGATTTCCATCTGCTTCCCCAAGGCCCAGCACAGAGCCTGGCTTGGCAGACCCTTAACAAACCTTAGGATGGATTTACTGCCGGGGGCACCCTTTGCTACGTGGATCACCAGGGTCAGGAAACGGGACGTGACGTGGTCTGAGCACTAGAGCTGCCTCCATTTCCCTGGCCAGGTTCTGCAGCGCCAAGCCATAAAGCAGTCAGCTCTGCACCACCCACCAAGTTCTGTTCCTCTCCCCACCTCCATACTCCCAAGAAGCACTGAGGTTTTCTGAAAATGAGAAATTTCACAGCATCCTGCTATCTTTTGGGTAACTGCGTATTTTATGATGACTAATAGGCAATTACTATGGTAATATTGCAATTCAGCATGTGTGAGGTTTGGGAAATGAGAAATTATGGGTAACTACTTTGGACTCATTTCTATGGTAACAAAAAGTAATTGTCATTAAATACCAGTTATACTGAGGCTGTACCTGGTAATTATAGATTTTTATGCCCAGAAACATAAATAAAACCAATAAATTTATTCAAAGGTCTACGACTGTTTACTTATACGTGACTCCATGGAATACACAATGACAAGCACTAATTAAGAAATGCAAACCCAGCATAGAGTTTCAGATTGTCATATGGAGATGGAGAGTCTGTTTTTTAGATACAAGGCAACTTGTGCATTACGCATGCTCAGAAGAAAGGCAGTGGGGGCTGGGTGGGAGCAGGAGCTGTGTTCTCTGCAAAGGAAGTGACGGAGAAGAGGAGGTGCAAGAGAGAATGTGCAAATGCTGCAGTGAGTGTGGGCAGCGCTCCCCTGCAGGACACGGAGAGCTGCCAGCCACCGGAGACTGACTCAACTCGTGTCCTACCCCAAAGCTCTCCCACCAGGAGCTGCCTTGCAGCTTCCTGGCTCTGCAATAATGGAAGCTATGCGACTCCTTCCTCAAGACGCTTAGGCCTCAGACACCCCTCGGGCTCTCCAAAGATGTTCATGCTGCAATGTCAGTGGTTACATTATGTATTTGCTTACTGTGGTAAAGTACACATAACCTAAAATGTCCCATCTTAATCATGTTGAAATATGACGCCTACACTCAGGGTGCGGAGTGGCCATCACTGCCACCCACCTCCAAAACACTGAATCTTGTGCCCGCCAAACCGCAACTCCCAGTCTCCTGTCAACTTCCAGTCTCCCATCTGCCTGGATGACTTGGACACTCTAGAGGCCTCAGGACAGTGGACTCGTACAGCAGCTGTCTTTTCGCCTTTGGTGTTTTCACTTAGCACAATGCCCTTGGGGTCACCCACGCTGTAGCTAGATGACTCCTGACAGCCATTTCCCAGTGTTTCCACTAAAGGAGAGAAGGTGTCTTTCTCCTCGTTTTCCTCTTCCAGAAAACAGAGCCCAGGGGAGAGTGATGTCTTGACCAAAGGATGAGAAGGCTCAGGAGAGCAAGGAAGAATAGCTCTCTGGCTCTCTGTGCCCACTAATGGCAGGTAGAGCAGGTAGAGGGGGTATTTGGGAGTGCGGAGACTCCCACAGGGAGCCCATGGCCTTGAATGTGGCTCTTGACCTTCACTGCTTCAGCTTCCCCTTTGCTCAAATGGATATAATAAAAACTGACTTCTCGTCTTCAAAGATTTGTGTAATAGTCAAATGTGGTTTTTCATGCCTTTAAAAGTATAACGAAGCATGTTCACAAAGTGTAGCTGTGAATTCAGAGTGTGCTAAACCCTAATAGCTCATCATGGTGTTCTTGTCACGACAGTGTGAGATCCAAAACAAGAGTGCTCAGGAGCCCATGGAGGTCAAGGTAAGTGGTTGGGAGCTGACAGCATCTGGTGACAGTGGCTTTACCCTGGGATCACAGTCTTGTGCCCAACAGTCACTGAGCACGGCCATTTATTTATTAAAAAATAAAAATTGAGGTTCCCTTCTGTGCCAGGCATTGTACCAGCTGTGGGGAAGCAGATGGACAAAGTCCTGACTTCATGGAGCTTGCAGTCTAGAGACAGAGACAGGCTTGAAATAGTAAGAACAAACAAATACAGGATTACAAATTGAGGTACAGCCTAAGAAAGCACAGAACAGCGCTCTCTGAAAGAGCAGAATGGAGACTTCTGGGATGTCCTTCTGAGGGAAATTCTACCTCAGAAGTGGAAAAAGAGGCCAATCAGTGTAACTGGAGTAAGGTGAGTGAGCCAGCCTTGTGTCCTTATCGGACGCCCAATAGAACTGCTCTCTACAGCCGGATCACCTACTCTGACTGTGCTGTCATGTAGGCCCCAGCGTGACAACCTTCAGTGCCGGCCCCTCTGTAGGAGCCACAGGCTAGTGATAAACTGTAGTCTAGTTAGTAAATGCTGCTGCTTTTTAAGACAGGGCATGCTCTCCCATGGGGTGGTTGTCACCGTTCACAAGTAAATGTCAGAATGTACCTTGCCGATCTTATCATGGGCAGCCTATCCTGTTAGATTGGGTTACAGGTGAATGAGGAGGAGAGGTGTCTTGACAAGGCTGGTGTCTCCCTTGTTCCGCACACAGGTTCTGAAATGTCTGGGCCAGGTTGCAGGGAGGACCAGGGCCCAGCTGGGACTGGCCTTCTTCCCTGCCTGCTCCTCACAGCCACATGACCCAGGGCAGGCTATTTAACTTCACTGAGGCCTGAGAGACTGAACATCCTGGGGGTGTTGACTGAAAGAGAGCACGAGGGAGGGCGCACACGGCTGTCTGCACTCAGAGATGTGGTCAGCTCCTGTGAGCTCTGGCTCTGCTAACTGCCTGGAATCCTGACAGATGTTCTCCCTCCCTCCCTCTCACCCCTTGCTTGCTTGCTTCCTTCCTTCCTTCATTCCCTCCCATCTTTTCTTTTTCCTTTCCTCCCACCTTTCCACATGTCATCAAGTTAACTTGAGTATATTTTTATATTTGCCAGCACAGAAACTTCTCGAAGATCCTCCTTCCAGAGTTGTTGGATTACTGAGATAAACGTGAGAGGCTTAACACAGAACTGGGTGGTGGCCAAGTAGAATTCTCAGAGTGGCATTTCCCAAAATGTGTCTTAAAAACCCTAATACCACTGAAGTCTGGGGGTGGGGGAGAGAGGGGAGTGGCATCTCTATAGAAAAACTGTTCCTTGACCTTTACCTTTGGAAAATACTGGATACTATTATATCCTCTGCTTGAGATTCTTGCCTAGTAGCACATTCAAAACCTGGGAAAGTCTTGCTAGAAAAGAACAAGTTGAGTTTTACTTAACTCTTTGTTTCCCTACCTTACTTGGACTCCAAATTCTCTTTTCTTCCACAATGTGTGGGCAAGCCCCAGCAAATCTTGGGGCAGATGCCCTGCATAGTTAGAGGGTGGCACTGGGAGGGGCTGGCATGAGGACCGCCAAGGTGCCTTGAAACTCTCAATTCTGAGTCTTTATTATTTTTTGTTTTCCCCAAAGCTTTAGTAGTGAATTCTCATGATTGATGTCTCTTGCTACTCAGAGTTGTTTTCACAAAAGAATTACTGCCTATGATTACAGATTTTCTCTGACTTTCATAAGGAGAACATTGGGATGTCATCTTTAGAACAACACCATTTCTACAGTTCTGGAGCTTATCTTATCCTGAAATCCTCAACTCACATAATCTGGAGCTGAAAGACATAGAAAGCCTCTACTTCCTGATCACCATCCAAATGGCAAGGAGAGGCCCAGAGAGGGAAGGCATTTTGGTCAAGTTCACAGACCTGTTTTCAACTCTTCATCCCTGGACAGTAGCTGATGACATAAGTAAGTGTGTTGAGGAGGTGGTACTGACCTCTCTCTCTGACCACTGCTGCTCTTGTGATTAAACAGAAATGGTAACATAAATCAAATGGTCTTTCCACCCCCATTATCACTCGTGGCACATTCTGTTCAGGGGAGGTGGGAAGGCATCACTCTCAGGCCTGCAGTGATCCATAAAGTCTGCTAAGGGTAACGAACCATTGCTTGAGCCAATTAAGAGAGGAAGCGAACTGTCTTTAATTAAGGCGTCACACATCCCATGGGCTTTCTCTAACTCATACCCAGGGGTATTAGGAAGCCCCTCTGGACCCATTTGCCATGCTCATGGAAAGTAGTAAACCAGCGCTTTAAAATGGACCTGGCTGGGTGTCAGGAAATCTGGGATCTAGCTTGATCCCTGCCACTAACCTTGAGGACATCCCATCACTTCCCTGGGTCTCAAGTCTCTTCATCAATAAAGTCACCCCTTGCCTTCACTCGCATCCCTCAGACACTTCTTCAGCTTCGGCTGCGTGCTGGTCACCATTGCAAAACACTGGGGACAAGACCACTCAGGCCTCTGGTGACTCAAGGTGAGACATGTCCCGTGACCAGGCCTATAGGGACTCAATGAAGTGAGTGATCTGCTCTTTGGGGAATATTTTCCAGAAGGGGCATGAGCTGAGCTATAAAGAAGGGTTAGTTAATGAGCTGAAGAAGGGCCGAGGAGGTTCTGGGGGTTCTCTACCTTCTGAAGGTAAGAATCAAGAACCCAAAAGGTCTAAGCAAAAGGTTTTGCTTAGAGGGACCAGAGCAGGAGCTCAGAGAGCAGAGATGGGGATGAGGTAGATGGTAGACACTCACCACGTCACACCGAGCCGTGCATGCAAAGGGAAGGAGTTTGAATATTACGTTGAAAGTGATGGGACTAGCCAGCTCTAAAGCTATATCATTTGGGCAGTGAAGTGAGACAGTCAGTGATTAACTGGCAGTGTGACTTTGGGCAAGTCAGTTGCCTCAACTGTGAGGCACTATCTACCTCAAAGGATTCAAAATTCTTTTGACAGATGATGGCCTGGGCGGTGGCATTTTAGGCTACAAATCGTTGTGTTATGCCAGGAGAAAGAGTTCAAGACGTGAGTGCAGGGTGAGCGTGGCTAGCTGGCCTGCTCACACCAGGAGAAATGGTGGTCGGATGCGCTGGGAGCTACTCTCCTGCATTACTGATCTATCTCTAAGAAGAACACAGGAATGAAGACGCAATCTTTGCTCCACCACACAAAACTTCACAAGGCACATTTATCCCCGCCGTATCTTCTGATGCCACAACTGCCCTGCCAGGCGAGTAATTATGCCTCCATTAGGCAAGAGAAACCGCATCAGTGAGGGCCAGTATCACCATCCGTGGTACCACACAGTCTCCCGTGTCCACACAGTCTCACCTGTAGTTGCCCAAGTAGACGCCATCAGGGTTGAGCATTGGTGCAATCTTGAAGACCAGGTGTTCCCGCAGCACACGAGCAATAGGGTGCTGGCTTATGAGGAAGTCAATGATCCCTAGAGCAAGAGAAACGTCTGGGTTAACTTCAAAGTGCTTCAAGCAGGAGGAAGCACATTTTCCTCAGCGTGGAAAATAGCAAGCGCTCAAGAGGAGATTTTTGACCTTTGTCAGCCACTGGATGTGTATAATGTGTTGCCTCGGGAATTTCACAGATACATCTCCATTGCCAAGAGACAGTCCAAGACTTATTATTGAAGGCCGAGGACAGAAGGGAGAGGGCACTTCCTACTAATGAGCTCTGGGAGACTTCAAGAGAAGATCACCCTGGAGCTGTGCCCTGGAGACCCACTGGGTTTTGCCAGAGTTGGGGGAAAGACAGGATGACTCTGGAGAGTAAATGAAGAGCTTCTTTTGCATGGACACAGAGACAGCTGGACACTGACACCTGATTCGACAACTGTGGAGTCAGGAGCCTGAGGAATAGAAATCCTTGTGTTCTCATGAAAACACCAAGAGACAGAGAGAAAAGGGATTTGGTTAAAGTCCTCTGATGAATGAGCTGTTTCTTCAGTGGTCCCCCTCTCTGTTCCCTTCCCCACTTTGCAGGTCCTTTGTTCCCAGACTCTGGCACTCTTTGCTTCTCACTTTTACCAACACCACCTTGCCTCCAGGTCACCAAATCTAGAAGAGTTGAATTCTCCATGACTCTCCTACCCGCAAGGAGTTCGTAAGTTTCCTTCTTGAATCTCTAACTGGCCCACTGCTCTCCATTCCTCTGCCCCTCTCGCCCTGAGGCACCATCTCCTCCATCCTGGGCAGAGCTACTGCAGCTGGAATGCTCCCTCCTCACTGCAGCCAAAGGGCTCTTACTAAAGTGCAGATCCGAGCCTGTCACTCTCCTCATTCATTTCCTCTGAGAGATAGGAGAGGACAGATCAGCTGGAGAGAGCAGGAACAGGCATCGTGGAGAATGATGCTTTTGAGCTCAGCCCTGAAAGATAAGTAGGCTTTGATGGGAGGAAGCAGCAGGGTAACTGAGGACACCCATGTGCCCAGCGGCAGGCACTGAGCGCTTGGAAAGACACAGCTGCGAGCACATTCCAAAGCTGCTGTGACCAGTGAGGGGCATCTCAGCGCCCATTAGGCCACGGCTAAGAGTCCACTGACAGCCAAAAGCCAGTTGGACATCATTTACGTCGAGGCTGAGGCAGCAGCTGACCAGATGCCCTAATTTATTTGTTGGTCCTCAAATGAAAGCTGCAGTTTGCCAGTAAACAGGCAGTGTAATGATGCCAAGCGCCCTTGTTAGGGGCTAATAATTGCTAATCTGTCCACTAATTGACCCAGCTCCAGGGGCAACCCTCCATCAAGGAACCAGCCTGCACTCGAGGCCTGGCCACGCTACCTCTGAGAATGGCTTCTGGAAATGGAGAAGCTCATTGTGATCCATCCTCCTTCACAGACGAGCAGATTAATTGGGCTGCCAATTAGGCAGTTAATGAAAGGATGAGAGAAAACAAAGCCAGGCCAGAGGTTGCAGCCACCCAGAGCTCCCTCTCCCAGCGCGAGTCCGGGGCAAGGAGAGAGAGTTGAGATTTAGACTCATCTCTTAGTTTGAGACCAGGGTTCAACAGGAATCATTTCCATTGATCAGGAGACTGGGAGATCTTTCACCTTTTACCTGGTGGGTGAGGGAGAGTAGGGGAAGAAGATAATATGAGGCGAAATAGCAGAGAAAGTAAGAGTGGAAGGAAAGGCATACTGACCACAGGTCAAAAGCATTGCTTGGACAGAGGAGGCAGAAAGACGTGGAGGTGGGGCTGACTGCAAATCCTAATTGGTTGTCAGGTACAGAAATGTCTAGCTTTGTATGATCCATTTCTTTTTTCAGCTCGATATAGTAATACCTACTGGAAGCTGCCATGTGACTGGGTTAGAACGCCTCTATTTTAACTGCCTGTCACAGCTCCTGAGAATTGTGATGTACTGTCCTAAACTCATTTAGATCAGAGGTTGAAAGGCATGGGGATAGTGAGAAGCAGAATTGGTTTTGAAAGTTGGAGTCCTGGTCTGTACAATTTTCTGACTACGGGATTTGGGGACAGGATACCAGAGCTGCAGCCAGAAAACTTGGATTCTAGCTTTGGCTCAGTTACTGAGTGACTTTCACAAAGACTCTGGTCCTATTCTCATCTTTATAATTAGGAGAAAGAACCCAATAATTCCCAAGGACTTATCCCACACTGACAGTATGTATAAGAATCCTCACCTGTTAAGTGAGGGGAATAATCTTCCTCCTTCTGGAGACACAGTCAACCCCCTTAAGTCTCTGTCCCTGCAGGAAGCAAGTCTACAGTTCCCTTCCTTCAAGCTGATTTAATGGGAAGATGGAAGAAAGCAAGATGATGAGAAGGCTGAGGCTGAGAGAGGCTTGAGGAGAAGGAAACATGGCAAGGAATTTGAAATTAAAACTGCCCTTAGCTCAGGGGGGCCATACAGCAGGTGCCTAATAAATGTCCTAGTACATCGGTCCCAGGAAGTCATTAGAGCCTGAAAAAGTATGGGGTTATTCGAATTGATCATCATTCATTCCACAAACCTCCACAGGGCCGGGCTGGCCATTCACTTGGCAGTGTGAGATGAGTGAGGCACTCCTGCCTCTTCGGGGTGTGTGGGAAGAAAGTCACTCCCCACCGTACCCACAGGCAAAGACATAGATGGGAACAGCTTGGGAAGTTGTGAGAACCTAGAGGGGACTCCTGACCAGGGTGGGGGTCAGGAAGGAGTCATGGGGAATGGACGCTTAAGGATGACTAGAGTGAATCAGATAAAAGGATGTTGGGAGGTTTTCCAGGGGGTTCTACGCAGACTTCGGAGGCAAGAAAGAAGAGGGTCTATTTGGTAACAGAGAACCATTCAATTTCAGGGGGCATAGCTTTGTGATTAAAGGGACAGACTCTGAAACTGGACTTTCTGGGTCGAACTGTGTGTCCTCTCAGTTCCCTCAACCTCTTGGTTCCCTTGTTTCTTTGTCAGTTGAGAAAGAAAGAACAATGTCGAGGGTTACTATGAGGAGCACCTAAGCCGAGTGCTGGGCACATAGGGGGCGTGCAGATGTGGTCTTAGTCATGGTTCCTACTCAGTGTGGGGGTCTGGGGAGGGGAGGAGGAGGCTGAGAGACAAGCGAGACAGGTAACAGAACTTGCTGGTCCAACTGAAGCATGTGGTGGGCATGAGAGAGCCATGAAAGTACAGGGTGGGACCCAGGCTCTGGAGCGCGCTCTCTGGCTGCAGCATGGAATGGAGCTTGGGGTTTGCAGTAATGATGAAGAGTGGTGGGGTGTCCTTAAAGTGGGAAGGATGTAGTGGGGAGTCAGACATAGCAGAGAGAGTCTGCCAAAATAAAGGCCTTGGCACAGTGGGGACCCACGCGGGCTCTGCAGCCAACAAGGCCCAGAGGGCTAGGGGGCGCTGTGGGTGGAGGGGAGTAGTGTGGCGCCACGTGAGGCTGTTAACAGGGCTATTTGCCTACCATTCCTAGAAGCCCAGAGCTTTTCAGTGATGCTGCACCATCTTGGGGAAAGAGACGCCCAAAATGACTGAGGTTAAGTTTTGGCCTCTGACATAGTGTGGTCTCAAAATGGAAACTGAATTCAGTTATAAAAAACAAGGAATGTCCTGTTTCCCACACCTGTGAGGTTAGGGGCTTAAGGCTTTCATCTGCTATTCAAGTCTGTCTTCCCTGCCACGTGGGCAGAGCCAGGTCTACCTCTGCCACTGTGTTCAGTGCCGGCACAGGGCAAGTCCCCAACAGATACGTGTGATGTGAAGGGATAGTGATGGGCCAGTGACGGGCACTGTGCTCACGAGCTGGAGTGAGTTGCGAGGCACTAGCTCCATTTTACAGAAGGGGAAACAAAGGCAGGGTGCTGACCACACGTGCGGGGGCCTCGATGGCAATCAGACCCAGTTCTAGCGGCTTTGAAATGGCATTCTTTTTATTAAGGCAAGATGGGAAGAGCCAGGAGTCTAATTGCGTGTGATTTGCAGAATGATTTGCATATATGCCTGCATAATTTTCTCTCTAGAGAGCACTGTGTAAAGTTTATTGTTGCTATTCTCTGCCAAGAGGCAGCATGCTCTAGTGGGAACAGCCCAGGCTTAAAGGAAGAGCTGAGGGTCTCTGCTGGGCCCAGAATATGGGTCACACAATAGCAGCTACTTGAGCCCCCCCACCCCACCCCAGACTGAGCATCAGGCCTCTGTCTGTCTTCAGTCAAGTCAGGGGCCCCAGATTATGAAATCATAGGGAGTCTGAGCCTGAAGAACCTGAAGTTCAGAGTGGAAATTCTTACCCTCTCACCCCTCCCCACCCCGTTCTGTCCATTTCATAGATGAAAAGATTACGGAAGTGAGTGGCCCCATCACGACTCCTTAGTGGTTCTGGGGTTACCTTATAATGAGAGGCTGTTAGCCCTCTCTATAGAGAAGACAGAATAGGTGAGGGATAGAGTGGGAGGAAGAAAGAGGGAAGGGACCAAAGGAAAAAGGTTGCCATTTCACTGCTGAGAGGAGGGGAATATTGGATTGTGATTGGTCCTGGTGGTTCTGCTGAGTGAGTAGTGTTCAGGTATGTATGTGTGCGTGCGT
Organism: Galemys pyrenaicus; assembly: GCA_019455555.1. Classification (NCBI taxonomy): domain Eukaryota; kingdom Metazoa; phylum Chordata; class Mammalia; order Eulipotyphla; family Talpidae; genus Galemys; species Galemys pyrenaicus. Next base: position 525,890 of record JAGFMF010012261.1, on the reverse strand, counting down.
GCGTGCGTGCGTGCCTGTGTGCGTCCTTCTTCCTGTTCCTTTTACTCCCGCTGCCGGCCCCGAGCACAGGACTCCCTGAGGGAGAAGACCTCTGTATCACAGCCTCACTGCCAGCGGGCACCTGGGCGCAAGCAGAAGGCTCATCAAAGCCCCCAGCAGCTCCTGGAGGACCACCCCGCTGCTCCCACTGTGCAGGGGAGGAAACAGACAGTGATAGCTGTGGACCTGCTGGGGGTGCCCAGCTCGGGGCTGAAGTGGTAGGACCAAACCCTGCATAAGTGAGGAGGCTCTGGTTATGACTCCTGCAGGTTGCATGGGGATTGGAGGTGCACACAGTCACACACCCAGGTTTGGGGTCACAGAAAGATTACAGGAGCCATACCTGGCACCTGCAAAATGTCAATCATTGTGCTTCCTAACACCCCGTAACACTTAAGTGCCTACTGTATTACAGACAACATCCTCAATTCTTCTAGTTATTAGCTCCTTTCATCTTTAAAATAACCTTATGAGACAGGCTGCTGATTCTGATTTCCCTTTTGAAGCAAAGGGCCTGAGGCATGGATGGAAAGGTTATGGAGCTTTCCCAAGGTCACACTGTAGGAAGTGGAGGAGCTGGGGTCCGATCCCAGGCAGCCTGGCTCCAGAGACGGTGCTCACACACATGCTACAGGGCCTTGCCGGGGCTTTGATGTTCACAGTGCAGCTGAGGCTCGGCAGAGTTTGCCCTCACGGAGGCCGTGATGTGGGTGTGGGCCACAGAGGGGGACGGAGAGTTTGCTGCCCCTCCGCCAAGCAGAGCCTGAGGAAGCCAAAGCCCCCACCCCCAACGCTGCCCCTTCCAGAGCTTTGTGATGACACGACTCGCTCCGCTCCCAGCAGCAGGTGCGTCAGCAGCTCGGCCGGGAGAGCTGTGGTCCCAGCCAGATGGGGAGGACCAGGCCCCACATGTCTGTTCCCAGCTCAAGGTCAGTGCGCCAGAAATGGAGAAGAGTTAACAGAACCAATGTTATCTCAGTTATTGTCCTTCTAGGGCTTGGATCTTCTCATCCTCCCCAGAACAGGGTGGGTGTGGGGTCAAGCTGAGGTCTGGGCCTACAGCAGAAACCCAGCTGAGGGAGACCTGTGGGGCTGTGGTCCGGGCTGGCCCAGGAAGCTGAGGCATCCTTAGGAAAGTATATCTCCATTCTCATTGGTAAAGTGGGGAAATGAAACCCATCATTACTGCCTTGAGGAAGGATGGATTGTGTGTCTTAGGGGACTATTACAGAGACAGGAATAAAGGAGGACAGGATTGGGGAGATGGTCCCAGGGTGACAGCTGCCATGAATCAGCTGTGTGACTTCGGAGAAGCCACTTCCCTGAGCTTCCATATCATCTGTAAAATGCACATTAATTGCTCTGGGGTGGCTGGAGTGCTATTTCCTTCCAAACATGAAGTTTGACCTTCTAGGACTTTCTATCCCTGAACGGGGCAAAAGAGTATGCATAGTCTTGGGAGCCAGCCAGATCCAGATTCAGAACGTCTATCTGCTATTTACTGGTTGTGTGACCTTGAGGCTCCTCTCTCTGAATTCAGATTTAGTAGCCCAGAGCCAACACAGCATTTATCTCTCACAACAGCCCCATGAGATGAAAAGATAATGCCCCTTTTATAGATGTAGAAAATGACACTTGAAGACCCAGCCCTTGGCCTCAAATAGCTCATGGTTTAAAGGGACAGAGACCGACATAAATCAAATAAGTAATAAATCAGGGCAGTAAGATCAACTCCAGGTAAGCCCCAGTGCAGGTATATAGGCAGGGCTAGTGGGAGTAGGCTGGGGGCTTACACGGGGTACTTGAAATAAACCTTGAGACTGGGACGTGTTTGCCAGGTACAAAGAGGGCGTGCAAGAGCTCCTGGGCAGAGGAGCAGCAGGTGCAAAGGTCTGGTAGTAGAGAGAAGACTGTCTACTCAGGCGTTAATTTTTTAAGGCTGGGTTATAATGAGGTTGAGGCCAGAGAACCTGGCAAGAACCGGATCATGGAGAGTTTGAATGTCACGTGAAGGAGTTTGGAGTTGATCTTGGGAAAGTCGGAGGAAGGCATTAAATGATTCTGCCAAGGAGTAAACATTGATTGAAAGCCTGCAGGACAGCATGGAGTCTGTCAACTCAGTACCATCCAGATTCTTGTTTTTGAAAAACAGGCTCAACAGAGGTCCATTCACCATCTCTATGCATGGGCCCCTGTCTGTAAAATGGGATGGTGACCCTGTCCTTTGTCTACTGCCCACAGAGGAGGTGGGCACAGGAATTTGAACTTGCAGGGATAAAGCTATAGATAGTAAGACTGCTGTATTTGTACAAACAAGGACAAAATAGGTGCCTCTAATCAGCTGGGGAACAGGTTGGCTGCCAAGTTTAGTAACTGACAGATGGCTGCAAGGGGTTTGTAAAACCAGGAGGGACCTAGGAAAGGTAATTGCAAGGACAATGCTGGGGACAAAAAGACTGGAAATGAGAATGCCAAGGAGTATAAGCTAAGATGACTGGGGTGAGGAGCTGGAACATGCCAGGAACTGTCTTCGGGCAATCCCTTCTTATTCCTGAAATAAGAGAAGGGGGAGGCAACTGTGCCTAATCACAGCACTGGAAGAATATGAATGTGGAAAATACTCGCATACTTATTTGCTTATTGCGATGTTTATTTGCAGATCACCTGTCTCACCAGCCCGGATTCTGTGGGGGGAGGATGTGACATCTGTTGAGCGTCTGTTGTGGGCCAGGCACAGGACTGGGTGTTTGTTTGTATTCATCTCATGCCAGCTTCATAACAGCCTTTTCAGGCAGGCATTGCTATCCTGATTTATTTTACATTTGAGAAAACGGAAGTCACACTGCGAGGAAGTGGCAGAGTCAATATTTGACCTCTGAATTGTCTTACTACAAATCACCTCTACTATGAGAGCAGCATGCCGCCTCTCTCAAGTCACACGGACTCTGTGGATTTTTTCATCTCCTTTTGACCTCATGGTCATTTTGAGGTTAAAACGAGTGAATAGATAATTCCAGTCCTTATTTCCCCAGTTCACTGCACTTCTACCAGCATATTCACTGACTAGGACCAGATTTCTTGTTATTAAAAACCACTGGTGACAAGTAAAACAGAGCTAGGGAAAGTAGATGACTGTGATTCATCCTCAATGCGGCACATATGAGAGAACTTCATTCAGTCCTACCTACCTATTCATCCATCTGTCCACCCACCCATCTATCCATCCAGCCATCCATCCATCCATCCACCCATCCACCCACCTACCCATACATCCTAAAGGACATGTAGTCAATGAACACTTCTTGAAATTAATCTTAAGGGAGATCAGGTAAAACTTTTTTAAGAAGTGAAGCCAAGTCCTATCCAAGATAATGACTTTCATGCGACCACACTGTACCAGCTGGATGGGGGGGGGGGGGGCGGTTAGCACAGGATGCCCATGACATTCTGCGACTCACCTTGGCACACAAATGAAGAGGGTGTTTCTCCCGGGTGGACTCTTCCTGTGATGAATACCACCTTTTGTTCTGCCCCTTCCCGGAGATTGTCTGTAAAATAAAATGGAAGAATGTTACTACAGAAGACAGGAAAAACTCAGAGAAGGGACTAATCGAAGGTAGAGAGAGGGGAGGGAATGGGCTAGGTGCTTTACATTTACCTCTTAAATTATTGGGTTAGAAACATTAAGGCTCAGTCATTGCTGCCTAACTAAATTATGTCCCTACTTACTCAAGAGACAAAGACAGTGTTCCCATTCCATAATATTTTAATCAACTGAAAAAAATCCTAAAAGTGAGGTCACAAGAGTGAAGTATAATCCCAGATCACTGGCTGTGGACCTAGGCAGGTGTGTAGCCTTTTTGACTTTCAGTCTGCTAAACATGTATAGTAATATCTACTTCATAGGATTGTTGTAGTGATTTTAAAAGCTTACATATTATATAGTACACAGTAAACATGCTGTAAGTGATGGAGTAATGAAGGTTGCTATTTATAGTAACAATACTGATACTACCAGCTGCCATTTAAATGGCACCTTATGTGTCAGGTACATGATACACATTATTTATAAGCCTTACCAAAACATGCACAGTTAAAACTTTTCTATAGAAGCAGAAACCGAGGCTCAGCGAAGTAATATAATGTGTTCAAGGGCACATAGTTCATAGATAGGGATAGATCTGAGATTAGAACTCAAACCCTTGTCAGGTCTTGATGAAGTACCAGGGACCAGATATCTATTTCACCTTAAGCAACTAGAAAATTGGACAAAGATACAAAACAACTGCTTGATTCAGATACTGGACAGAGGCAGTGCCAAGACTACTCCATGAAAAAGGGGCAAACAAAGGAGGTATGTTCTATGAGTACCCTGGCTTTTTGCCTAGAGGCCCATTCCAGACCAAAGACCAGGGAAGGGTATTTGAGCAAAGTATGGAAAAAAGTATGAGATTGGAGTTCCAAGAATCAGCAGTAGGTGACAGTTGCAGGAAAATTGTATGTTCCAGAGAAGAGGAAGTTCTGTAGAAAATAATTCCAGAAATCTCTAACAGTCCTCATGAGTCTTTTTTCCACCTCAAGATGTGCACACAGAGAGTGGGTCTCCACAATTTCATGAAAAAGTGACCACGGAGCTGTGAGCAGTACAGGGCTCACACAGGATTAGCAATCATTAGAATTCTAAGTTGGATGTCCTCGCTGATCATTCAGGGCATTCAGTATAGAAGCCAAAAGGGTTGTACTTTTGTTGCGGGGTTAAACCACTCTAACAAATTCAAAATAAATTCAATTCATTCTAACAAAATTTCAAAATAAACCTCAGCAGGATAAGTTAAACAGAAGAAAATTAACTGCCTATTTTATAAAGTCGAACTTTCTTTAAAGGAAGACAACAAAATCCAGATACACAACAATGTGTAATTCATAATATTCAACATTCAATAAAAATTAGTAGCTATGTAAAGAAGTAAGAAAATAGGACTCAAAACTGAGCCTAAAAAACATCAGCCTCTAAAAAAGCCTCAATTATAATAAAGTGTAGCTATTATGCAAAAATTTTATTAGCTAAAAGCAGTAGTCAAAGTGTCATTCTGGGGCCTCCTTGGTGGTGCAAGGGGTTAAAGTCTCACCACTATCAAGCTATCACCAGCCACTGCAGCATGAGTTCGAGACCTGGCCACGAAGCTGACCCACATGATGCAGCAGACCTTTCCTTCCTGCCTGCTATTCCCCTCAGCAGTGTATTTCAGTAGATCCACCTGATCTTCTCCCTATTCTGTCTCTGGTGAATACTCTCACTACCCTCCCACACCTCTGGCCTATACTCCAGTTCTTGTATGCATAAACAAATAAATCATTTAAAAAAAAGTCTCATTCTTAGAACAAAGGGGCCAGGGAAGGGAAGTTAGCTACCAGCAAAGGAAGTACTGATTGACACAGAACAAACAATGGCCTGAAGAAAATTCAGAAATGAACATTGAGAGAAATTGGATTAATCTTCTGGAACTTCTAGAAATTTCTAGAAAATTTTCTGGAGGGAAGGGGATATTTAGAAATAATTACAAGATTTAGTTTCATAAATGCCAGAGATAGATCATTTTGATGGTGGCTCATGATTCCAACACTTAGTAGATCAATAAGAGACTAAAATAAAAATTAATGACTTTGTTAAGCCTACTTCTAAAGGCTTTGGACTTGGCTGGGACAATGGGGATAAGGTCACTGTTACCCTATGTGGTGCCTCTGAAAGTCAGCAGATATGCAATGGAACCAAAATGCAGTCTTGGGAACCCACTCTGTACTCAGTTTCAGGCCAGGCACCTTTAGAAACAAAGGGAAGGGGAAAGTTCATCTACTCTAAAGTGTATGTTTTAAAAGAGGAGTTAAACATCAGCATGTTTTCCTGGGTTGAATATAAATTCCTCAAGGGAGAAACTACATCTTTCATGATATAGTTTTAGTATCTTTCCCAGGACTCTGAAGAGTAGATTCTCAGGAACTGACTTTTGAGTTAAGAAGTTAAAAATATTCATGTTGATCATGGTTTATTAAGAAACTTACACACGCACGTTATCTTATTTAATCTATGCCATGGGGTGGACATTATTACCTCCACTTTAAAGCTAAGGGAACTGAGGTGCATAGACAAAAGGACAAGCCCCAGCTCCCAGCCCAATGCCCCATTCACTACCCTGTCTATCTCTGCCTCGATCCACTAACAATATAAGATTCTAACACTGCTCGTTCCATCCACACTGTACACTAGTCTGGTTTCATCCAATTATTGCTGGGGAAGATTGAGTCACTGTCTTAATATTTATATTGCTTTTTCACTTAAAAATCAAAAAACAAAATGACACCAAACCCTTTTTAAGAACACTGTTAACAACGACCCATCTATCTCAGCAGTCCAGAAATGATAAGTGGCTTTACCGAGGCCCTCTGTGAAGGCTACCTTTATGGATGTCTCCCCTGACCTGATACCAACCAATTCAATTGCATTCAGCATTTCTGCTGACCACAGGGAAATGCAAAATGGGCATTCTATTTGCTCACTAATTTTACTGAGCCCCTGCGTCTTCATAAAATGATAACGTGGGGCTAATAAAAATCAAGCATCTCGGGTGCTAATATAAGCAAATGTTGATGCAGGCAGGTAACAAATTGCTTTGTCATTTAGGAGGCCGTAAAAGAGCCTTATAATCATCTTTAGGCAAAATGGATGGGTCGCCTTTGCTTAGTTTTTAGCTTTCATTTGCAAAATCAATTTAAAGTAATGTAGCAGCTCTGAGGTGGTGTGACATGGGACACCGTCCTCCCTCCCGTCACCAAATCCCCAGACTCGTACACAGCCAATTAAACATATTCTTGGTGAAGGAAGCAGGAATATGAGAAAATATGTTTGAACAAAGCCAGGGAGGAAAAGAAGCTGAACAACACACCCAAGAACAACTCACAAAGGATAGTAAAACAGAAAACTCATGGATGGTGACATTCAAGGACAAAGGCACATTCAAGTAGAAGTGGGGCAGTCATATTAGCCTCCCAGGCAAAAAGGTGTTTGAAGACAGACGTGCAACTGTGTAGTTGAACAAATAACACACACACACACACACACACACCCTTTTTTATTAGTGTATTCCTCTACCGTCTGCTATTTCCTTTTCATGAAATATAGAATATCTACCTATCTATTAGGTGGCTAGGCACTATTATTATTTTAATTTACAGAAAACCAACGTTAAGTTACTCTCCCTAGTTCTCACAGCTAATGACTGGCAGACCCAGAGACCCCACCTAGGCAGTCTGACTCCAGAATCTGTGTTCATAACCTGGATATTACTCTGGACAATACTATTATCCAGGTATGATAGTAATTTACTAATATTTATTCAGAACTTATTCTGTGTCAGGGATTTTACACATCATTCCTCAAAATTTTCATGGAACCCAACAAGACATCTACTAATTTTACCCCCACTTCATAGATTAGGAAATTGAGATCCAGAAAGTTTAAGTGGTTTGTCTAAACCTATATAAGAAGCAAATGTGGAAGCCAGAATTAAGCATACGTCTTTATGAATCTCATGAAGGGATTTGTGTTCTCAACCACTGTGTCATATCACCCCTTGGGGAATAAGTAGGGTCCCTGTGGTAGTTTTAACAATACACCCACAGATTCTTTGCTAATCTTGTCCCTTCAAACTAGTGAACCAAAATGAATAAGTAAACTTTTAGACTATAAGACCAATTAGAAGAAAAGGGGGAGAAGGGACTTGCAAACCAGGTAGAAGGGGTCAATTTTACGGTGAAGGATAGCACTGGACTATAGAGGGGCACTAGAGTGGTGAACACACACACTGATTTTTAAAGATGCACAATGAAACATATAATGCTTTAATGTAATCTTCAAAGAAAGAAGGAGATAAAAGAGAAAGGAGGAAGGGAGAGGGAGGAAGGGAGGAAAAAATGGAAGGGAGAGAGGGAGGGAAGAAAAAGAAGTTCCTTTAAAAAGATGGCGATGAACTACCTGCCCTTTCAGAGCAGGACTCAGAGACTTTTGTAAAAATACAATGCTGTAGAAGTGAGGATATCTCACATGTGAGCATAGTCTGTGCAAAGACCTTGACTTCTGTGTAAGGTGTACTCTTTTCTCTGCTCAGTCACTCACTCTGGGAAGTCCAGCAGCCATGACGACATCCAGGTAGCCTGTGAAAGACTGTCTGATAAAGACCTGAAGTTTCTAGACTATAACCAGGAGGAAGAGAGACCTGCCAACACTGTGTGAGTACGCCTGGAAGGGGACCCTCGGGTTCCGGGTGACTATAGTCTTGGCCCACAGCTTGGGGCAGAATCATCTAGTGAAGTTGCTCCACAGACCTGACCCATAAGAACTGTGAGGTAGTAAATGTTTGCTGTTTTAAGATGCTGAATTCTAGAGAAATTTTTTAGGCAAAAACAGATAATGGATTACTTCCCCTGGAGATAACTGCACATCCCCTTATTGATCCAAGAACTTAAGAAACGTCATTTCTTAAGCTTGACTGACTTCCTGAATCATAACCTTGACGGGGATGGGGGGCAGAGTTGTACTCAGTAGCTCTGGTCAATTTTCGGAGTTTCTCTAGTTGGTGGCAGTCCTAGAGGATGTCAAATGGCTCCAAAGAACACTAACCGGGTCCTCTGGACAAAGAATGTCCCAGAAGTTCATATTGCCAGATTTGCTTCTTTATCTCTGCTGGCACTAATGCTCACAATACCTTGTTATAGAGTGTGAGGTGCTCTATGAAAAAAGGAGAAGAACTGGAAGGGAATATGGAATGTACAGTAAGGAAAGGATTTTTTATATATATATTTAAACCTTTTTCATTTTCTTGACATCCTGATCCCTAAAGTCATCCTAATGTCAAAAGAATGCCCTCCTATAGGTTTCTAGACCAGTTGGAGTCTCTCCTCCAGTCCTCCATAGCCCACATAAGTTCACCCTTCCATTACTTTTCTGGAGAAAAAAGTCCTGGTAGCCATGGCAGCACAGTTGGCTGATCTCTATCCGATGGCCCCTCAGGACCAGGAGCCCCCCTGACCCAGCCTCATGCTTCCCAGACCAACCCCCACTGGCCACCAAATTGATCTTTCTAAAACACGAGTGAGTGTGCACCACTCGCTCTGCTCACACCCCTTCGGCAGGTCTCTGGCGTGCTCTAAGCAAGACAACCTCCTTTGCCTGGTATCCCAAGTCTCTGGTCATTGTGGCCTCCCCCTCCCCAGCCCCTTCCACAGGCACCAGCCTCAGCCAACTCTTGGCAGTTCCACAAGCATGGCTCCCCTTCCACACCTCCTCAAGAGGGGATATGCTCTTCTCCCTGCCTAGAATGCCAGCCCTCAGCTTGTCTGTCTGACTCACTCCTACTCAGCCTTTGAGACTCTGCTCAGGGCACCTCCTCCAAGAAGGGAGGGAAGAAACTTGTCCTAGGTCAACCCTGGTGCTGTGCTGTGTTCTCTCTAATTTCATTAGTGCAGGCATTCATTCCACGCTTTCACCTGCAAAATATGTCAAGTCGAAGGTAATATGAGGATATCACTCTGTTGTTGAGACTGACAACAAAGTGGGAGCCAAGCTGTGAATTAGAACGAGAACACGCTCAAGGTGTAGAACTTCTTGTATATAATCTTATGAAAAACTGTGGGTTTAGGGGGCATCAATGGAGCTTCCCTGGGGGCAATGGCAAAACAGTGGATACATTTGTCTCTTCAAAGCAGAGACATCCAGAGTGGCTCAGCCAGGTTGAGTGCAGGTGAAGGCAACGGGGGGAAGGGGGGTAGAAAGCTGGAGGAGGGAGACTGAGCCAGACGCTGGCCCCTGTGTTTCTTCTATCTCTTGGGGAGACGGAAGTGGAGGGGGGGCATTCAAATGAAGACTGCTGGCTTCCAGGGCAGATGTTTGGGACTCCTATCCAGGCCCCACAGATTATTGACACTGGGCAAATAACTCACACTTCTGAGCTCACTTCTGTTCCTGTAAAATGAGAACAACCGTCCCCAATTGACAAGATTAACCTTAAGCAGAAGACTTCAATCCCGGCCCCATTTACTGAGTGACAAGCCACAGGAATAGGGGTTCTCAGCAGCACTCACATGTTCATAGAGATGTGGCGGGACTGCCCAGGCCATTACAGAATGCTTATAGGATCATTAGCTTCTGCCCTCTAAACTGCCAGGAGCACCCCTCCCCAAGTTGGGAGCTCACTCAACATCCTATATTTTCTTGGAGGCAAAATGGTCCCCCACTGAGAACCACTCCCTTATAAGAACATTCTAAGCTGCAACAGCAGCTTGTTATAATCTTCCCAAGCATGTCTCCAATTCCTTAGGCTTTCCATCCTTGCCCCGCCTCCTCCAAACAGCCTTTCCAGATACCTCCAGAACACGGCACACTCACCCACCTCTGAATTCAGTCATTTGAAATCATTTGTTGCCTTGCTCAGGCGAGCCACAACCAGGATCTCTGCTGCCCAATGTCCACATCCGCTCTCCCAAGCCTCTGGGCCATCTCGAGAGAACAGTGGTGTTGGCAAAGTTTATATACTGTTCTCTCAGTCCTGGGTCCCTCCGGCCTCTGGGTCATGTTCCCAAGGCTAAGTTCAGATCCAGTATGGCTGAAATCTCATTTTTAAGTGGTAGACTATTCTCACTCCAGGGCTAGGGATCAAAAGTTCTACCCTCCCTGTGATGTTGTTAGGGGGAAAGGTAGTCTTGAATGGATTACACAGATAGGTTTGTGGATTTTAACCCCCATTTTAGACCACCAATGTTTCAGAACTACAAATTTGATAATATGATTATTGAAGAGTGGATTACTGGGACCTGAGGGTGGAGTTAAGCAGCTAGGCTGGCTATAAAACCAAAGAGGTGAGCCTTGGGCTCTCTCTTCCTTTGGAGCCATTTCACTTGACTTAGAGCCAGCTTTTAACATGCCATTGCATTCCAGCTCAGAAGATTTGGTAGGATATTTATGAATGTATAGTCCTCTTTTTCCCTTGGTATTATTACTATTTTATTCCCTTTTTTTAAATAAAATAAACCCCTTTAATAACTTTTGTCACGTGTGCCTGAAGTTGGGACTTATTATAAAAGTCTTCTAAGCATGCGGGTAAGAACCCAGTGAGGGAAACCCATTTTATATTAGGGTTGCCCTGTAACAATGGGACAGAATAGGTTACCAGTGAAAGGAGGGTGCTCACGCCAGAGAAACGAAGAATTCATTCTGGAATTTGGGGCTTTGCAGGTAAAGGAGCTTCTCTCTTCACCACATATTAAAACCACTCTTCTGGTTTTACGTCAGGAGACCTCTGGCTCACAGGAGACTCGCGGTGGCCACCGAGTGGCAAAACTTGTGGGGTCACTGAGTGGAAGGCCCTCACTGTGGAGATAAAAGACTAGTGGTCTAGAGGTAGTGACTAGAGGTAGACTAGAGTAGACTAGAGGTCTAGAAAGGACAAGTGACCTGCCCCAGGCCACACTGCTAGAGTGTTCGAAACAGGTCTAGAATCCAGGGCATGTGGCGCCAATGTCCAAGCCACCTCCTCCCAGGACACAGGGCTGCCTCAGGCAACGTCTGTCAGGCTGGTGCCTGGAAAGCCTCTGCTGATGGCTGCTAGGAGTGAGGGAAAGCTGGGACCTGAAATGTAGAACATTAGGGCCAGTGTCACGGTCACCTTGACAGCCACAGGAGCAGCACTGAGCCTTCCCCCGCCTCTCTCCAACCGGCTTTCCCTGCTTAGAGGGACTGAGGCTGACACTCTAGGCCCGGGGGCAGGTAGGAAGACAGTATTGGTGGAGCGGGGTGGATTTAGGGGTAGTGGGCTAATAGTGGGAGCGCTCTCTCTCTGCCACCTCTATCATGATCCCAGCATCCTCTAAACATCTCCACAAAGTTGGAACCAGAGCTTCCTGCTTGGAATACCTGCTGAGGCTGCGTCTCTGGGAAACAGTGGGAGACTGCTCGCAGATTTCCACGTGGAAGTTTTCTGGGGATTGCTCTGGGAACACTTACAAAGGTGTGAGCTCAGCAGGATTGGGACATCAACAGCAACTTTAATCAATCCCAAGGGGAGCTCTGGGCCTGGAGGGCCCCTCATAGCTGCTCCAGGAGGCAATGACTGTGTCCTACATTGACCAGATTCTGGATGTCGGCTGCCCCCAGGGCAGGGCCATCACCTTAGGCAAGTGGCTGCCTTGAGCTGAGTGCAGTTTCCAGGAGAAACTCAGCTGTGAGCTGTCAGCCACCAACACTCCTGGGAACTGAGGGAATCGGTCCTGAAGGGGCTTGGGGGGCGCAAACATCAGCTGCACCACCAGCCTTTACCTGAGACAGAGGAAGAGAGGAGGGCAGACCTGAGCCCCACAGACAAGTAGGTCGACAATAAAGGGTTTTCTTTAGTTGCACCCAACGTATATTTTATAACAGGGACCATATGCCAAACTTTGAGCTGGTCTGTGAGGACATGAAGAAGAACCAGATACCATTTCTGTCATTCAAAAGCACTGACACTCTGGCCTCATGGGTATAAGCTTGAATTCTAGGATCAGACAGAAGGAATGTCCTTCTGTTTGCTAAGTCCTGCCACACATGACCTTGAGCTCTAAGGTTATTTGCTTACAAAATGAGTATAATTTTATCCACCTCATAGGAATCTTATAAGAATTAAAGAAATTCTGTAAGAATTAAATGAAAGAATATATCAATATATATTAAAAGATAGTAACTTATAGACAATTAGAGGTCACTTGGTCCACTACCTGATCTTACAGATGCAGAATCTGAGTCACTAGACTCTAAGCAATGCTATTGCCATAACTTGGCCTTGCTTATTCCCACGATGTATTCCTGGTGCCTTGCACACAGAAGGTGCTCAATAAACACTGGTGGTGTAGCTGTGTGCACCTAAGTGCACCAAACCAGAAGTCTTTCCCCCAACATGTGCTCTGCCTTTTGAGTTCTTTACTGGCCTCCAGAAATTCCTGGCCAGGTTCATTTTCAGGCTTATTAGCAAATGCAAATTGATTTACGCTATGCCCTTTTGCAAGAGGACAACAAAAACAGTTTCTTCAGGAAAAGAGGGCAAGAAGAGGTGAAAGCTGGGATGAAAGTCGAAGACAATACATTCTAATCAAAATTGATAAATATGTAAATTAAAGCCACTAAACAGTTGGCTTTGACAAATGACTTCTCCATAATGGATTTTTCCAGAGTGAAAGGCAAGAGTTCAGCCTGCCTGCTAGTCACAATAAGGGCCCTCTCCTGCTTTCTGGGCAATGCAGGCTGAAGGGGCAGGCATTGGGAAACTAGAGGCAGAGCAGAGAACAGCACCTTTTGTTCACAAATGCCATTTATTGAGAATCCACTAGCTGCTACAGACTCCTCCATCAGCCCTGTGGAAGGAGACACTCCCTGCCTCCTGCACGAGGGAGCCTGGGGCAGATAAAGCCCAGAGGAATCAGAGTCCAAGCCTGAAGACTCCAGAGGGGCAAAGCAGTCAGTTAAGAACAAAGCACAATCCAATCCCTCCCGTGGTTTCATTGGCATATGGGGGTCTCATCAACCCCAAACCTTACAGGTTTTCTTTCCTCACAGGAAGGTCTGCTCCTTAACATGCTACATAGTTTGTTAACTTGCCATATAGCTCCAGACAAACCTTTTTCCTGTGCCTGCTTTCATCCCTGATTGTCCATGTGTAAAATAAGCCATCGGAGTCAGCTCTGCTCAAGGCCCAGACGGCACAGAACAGAAGCAGGCTGACTCCGGACTTCCTAGCAAAATACGAGACAGTGGTCATTGTAAGCCACTACATTTGCAGAGGAGACAGGCTGTTCCTTGGCGACAGGTAACCAGAATAATTGCTGTGAAACTGGTGACACCCGGCGGGTGAGCAGTGGTTGAAGAAGAAAGGTTTTCAGGTCCTTTTCATGCAGTATGTCCTGTCTCACCTGGCCTCGTAGGGTACTGTTTTCCTTTGCAGATAAGAAATCTGGGCTCAGTTGCATTGCCTAGGGCCACCTAGTTAGCATGACTCAGCTGGGGTTTGAATCCGGCCTTCTATCTCCTGAGACCTGTTTTTCCTTCTGACCCCTCTGAGAGCGAAGTTCATTCCCCTGCCACAGCACACCCTGCCCGGTGTACTCTGCCTGCCTCTGATGCAAACTCCCACCCGTTCCTGAGTCTTCACACAAAGTTACCAGGGTAGAGGTGCAAACTGAAATCCAAGCTGAATGGTTTGCAGCCTTGGAAAGATGCGGTTAATGCAATTTCCCCAAAACAGAACCAGTATTTATGATCACTGCCAGCGCTTCAGGAAAAGAGTTCCCTGGTAGGGCGGGGAGTAATGTGATCTGGCCCTGAGTGAGCGCAGATCCATCTTGCCAGATGCTGGAGGAATTTAGATTTGAAGAGTGTTCTTTCTTTCCTATTGAGATCTTCATTGACTTGTATAAAAATACCACTTTCAATCTCAAATCCCCACTGGCATCTTTATATAAGCACTGAAAATGCTACTGGGCTTTGGAGATTTCATTTAATGAAGGAAAAGTATTTCTATTAAAGAGTGTAATTTTTTTTTTTCTCTCAACACAACATCTTCAGAGGAGCCAGGGACACTGGATTGTTCTGGGATCTGAGAAATTGAACTGACCCAGGCCTCACCCTTCGGGTGTTAGACCGTCTGTGGCGTGGCCACGGTGGGCAAGGAGAGTCAGTGGTGAGGGGAGATAAGAGTCATTATAATAAGTCAACTGACAACACTCCTGACTTTGCAGTTTACTATGGGCTCTGACACTCAGTAGGGCAGCTGGTAGATACATGCTGGCTGCAGAGCAGGTATCAAGCGACGTGTCAGGGAGTGGGAAGGCCAAGGGTGCAAGACTAAAGAGGTGCTCAGGGTCAGCTGACTGTCGAGGTCACACAGCTGTTAAGCAGCGCACAGAGTGAGCCAGGTCTGAAATCAAAGCCTGGTTCCTTCGGTGGCCACTTTCCTGCCCTGCCCTGATCACCCCTCACAAGAGGCCCCAGAAGGCTATGGGGAGAGCAGGACCTCAGCATGGTCATGCCTGGTTTCAATCCTGACTCTGCCCCTGGCTAGCTAGACATCCATGTGTCTCAGTCTCCTTAGTTATAGTGGGAGGAAGAATATTCATCTCATTGAGTAGTTGTGAGGACGAAGTAAGTTAAAAAAACAAAAAAAAAGCCATGGGCCTCCCTGGTGGCGCAAGGGGTTAAGCACCGCACTATGAAGAAGCATCCACATTCACTGCAGCGGAGTTCGATCCCCGGCCAGGGAGGGGACCCACATGGTGCCGCAGACCTCTCCTGCCTCACCCACTGCTCCCCTCAGCAGTGTGTTTCAGTCCATCTGCCTGTTCTGCTCCCCATACTGTCTCTGGTGAATTCCTCTCACCTCCCACAACTTTAGCCTGTACCCCAGTTCTTGTATGTACAAATAAATCTTAAAAAAAAAAAAGTAATAGTAGTGCTGGTCATATGGTAAGCCTTCAATTAGCGTTTGCTATTCTTAGTCATTCAACAAGTATTTTTGAGCTCAGGTCACCCCTCTATCAGAGAAGCTACCCCCACCCCAGGGGGTGTGGGATCCTCCCGCTGTTTCCTCAAGTCCCTTCTGCAATTACAGCAGTTGCCTAGGGGTATAATAGTAACATGATTCTCCCTCAGTCCCCACCTTTCCCTTCCAGTGACTGGGCTTTTGGAGGGCCAAAGCCCTGTTTCGTCCATCTCTTCCTGGCATTCATTTCCTTTGTCTGAGACACACAGGGCATTTTGACATGGCTGTTTGATGTAAGAGCTTTGAAATGCCTACGTCTAAATGTAAAATGGCTTTTGAAAATGACCAGGTGCCCTGCAAAGCTGACCCCCTCCCACCCACCACAGCGCTGACCTTTGCTGCCCCTCACGCTCACCTATTCCTTACTCCCATTCCTCACTCCCCTGCCTCCCTCATCGTGGGGATGCTGACCCAAAACAGACTCATCTCTCCCTCCCGCGCCCAGCCCTGTGCCAGAGTGGATATCAGGGGTGGAGGTAGCCTGAAACGTCTCCTTGAATCACGATTTGGTCATTTAAAAGACAACAACTGAAGGTGTAGTGGTTTGTTTTCCTCAAGTGTTTCAAAATGTCCCCAGATCAAAACAGTCGTGCCAGAGCAGCTGCCTCCATGTGGCCGAAACAAAAACACCGCAGCAAAACGCTGTGAACTCTGCACAGAAGCCACCTGGCACGGCTGAGAAGCACATGGCCCTGGAAGTGGGCTTGTCAGCGTCACTACGCTGAACACCGGCTCTCCCTGGAGCAGTCCCTCCTCGCTCCAGTGAGGGTGTTTCCACCACAAGGATCTAAGACGTTAAGGATGCTGCCTGATGTCGCACGGCAGGTCACAGAACAGAGATGCTTAGAGCTGAGTAGGGCCTAGTTAATCTCCCCCATCAGCCGAGGCTCTGAGAGAACGTCTCTCGACCAAGGTTTCACAGTGGCCCGGGTTTGCGCAGGGTAGAACAGAAACATGGGCTCAGTTCTTGGATGGCTTCTTCACCTGTGCCCTGAATTTGGGCCCAGTGATTTCTATTTGGTTCACAGCACACACTTAACGCAACAGAACAGTGACGACAGAGGCTGCTAGAGCCCTAGGCATGGTACTTGGAAATTGGATTGGTCACATTCTCCGGGAAAGAAGCCTTAGTGTTGGACTGGGCAGGTTGTCAATATCCCATTAGCCAGGCAGTCCACGGGGGCAGCAAGTCTTCTTGGCAGGGCCAGTCTGCATGAGGGAAGGGGGAGCTTCTGCAGCGTGGCACACGAGCGGAGAGCTATTTGCATCTATTTCCATAATTAATATTTCTGCAGCTGGCTAAAGAAATAAACCTCTGTTAACCTGAGTTAGGAAGTTATATACCCCTACTGTCTTAATAGCTTCATGACTTGGATTGAATGGGCTCGTTCGTGAATGAGATAAATTATAAAAATGTAATTTACGAGACTGTATTTCCAGAGGGTTTTTTAGCGAGTGGCACTATCTCTCCTAGGATAAAGCTTCTAGGATCAACGTGGACTCTAAACAATTCTGCCTTGGACTCTAACTGAGACACGTGGGGTTGGAGTCCAACAGATCTGGGGTTTGAAGCTGTGTGACCCAGCAAAGCCTGCTTTCAGTGCCTCCTTCCCACAAACCCTTTCGTCTCGGAAGGCCTGGGGTCAGCAGGTGCATACACGTACGCGCGCATACACAAAGAGTGGAGAACTGGAGAGGGTCTCACGAGCAGAGTCTCGGGCAGTGACTACAAGACTGAGTGAGTGACCTTGGGCAAGTGACTCCACCTCGCTGTCCCCCAGTCTTATCACCCTTAAATGGGGACCATGGTAGACTATCCCCTAGTTAAAGTCGCGCTCTCAGGAGTAAATGAGTTGGTGTTTGTAAAGTGCTGAGTACAGTGTCTGACACCAGAAAGCATATCAATGCTTGTTAAATAGAATCAGTACTGATTAAAAACACCCATGCAGGTGTTCCCTGTCTGCAGAGGGTGACACTCATGTTCCAGCAGGGCTCTCCTGTGACAGACTCATCCCTCCCTCGGGAACGAGAACCTATGAATAGTTATTTGATTCTCCAGATGCAGGAGCTAAGATGTTGACAAGAAATACATCTTATTCTCTGGGTGTCAGCTGGGTCTGCATATTAGAACGAGGGATGCTCAGGCCCTCCCCTGTCCCGACCACGGTTCTGAGAAAGGACTCAAGCAAATTATTTCTTTAACACGTGGTCACAGTGGAGGACCATTGGTCCAGTGCGAGCTTGGGCCAAGCCGTCTCCTCTTGGGGCCTCAGTCTTATTACCACATCATAGTAAGGAGGGGCAATGCTGGGTGGTCTCTCAGACCCCTCCGGGTCTAAAATACTCCCAGAGGTTCGGAGGAGGACTCAGGAGGTAGCTTGAGGTGGCTCTGGCTAAACCATGCTGATCGTAATAACAAGGAGGGGGCGTGGGGAAGCATGGATAAGAAACATGTATACACCAAGCAGAAAATTTCTTGTAGACACAGTCCCTGCCTGGGAACAGGACAAGAAGTACTAAGATAATAGAGGGACAGCAATTCCAGGAACTCACAGGCTTAGTTAGAGCAAACAGATTGATTTATAGCAGAAATGGAAGCCAGGTGCATGATGAAGGAAAAAAGCATTTTTCAAGGGATGAAAGGGAATTACTATATTTGCAATCAGGGAGACAGTGGGGCCCAACCCATGCACGCCAGCACGCAGAGCCAGGGGCCGAGGAGCAAGAAGAGAACGGGGGATCACTGCACTTGGCCATCTGCTCTTGCAGGAGCAGGAGCCAACGTCATTTTATGTCTAACCTCGTTTTACGTGGCAGCCTCCTGAGGGCAGGTGTTCTGGTCCCTTCCCACATGCAGGTTACAGGGGTGAGATGAGGCTCAGACCCCACAGGTGGTGAGCAGCCGTGCCAGGATCAACCCTCTTGCCCCAGCCCTGCACTCACCCCACTGCCTTCTGGATGTCATCAGCTTCCCCCTAGCTCTCCCTTGTCCCCACCACAGCTGGTCAGGAGGGCAGGGCTCACTGAGAACCGAAAGGGCTCCACAGCCCTCATCTCTTCACCCATAGGATTGCGAGGACACACCCCCTTCCTCCTACCCGGCACCTTGTGCTCCCTGTGTGCTCACCCTGGGCATGATCACTAGAGGAAGCAGCCATGGTGCTGCTCTCCAGAAGCTGACCGCCTGCAGGAGCCAGAGAATGTGATAAAACTGAAAGCAAATCTGTTTGGGAGGTCTCGGGGCTGAGAAGAGCACCCACCAGCAATCTGGAGACTTAAGTAAAGGCAGGTACTGGCGCTAGGTGCTCGTTGACAAGAGAGTGCCGGGCCACCACCAATGCAGTGGGGGACAGTGGGTCCCCAACTATTTCCCTACGTGGGTCAAGTTTGGAGCCCTGATCATAGCCCAGGCATGGACCAAAGAACCCAGGGCTGAGCTGGGGTCTCCTCTCTTTCTTTTCCCACCCCATCGTCCCTTTCTCATTCAGTGTAAAGGGCAGGTCACACAGAGCAGGGCTTGCAACCCCCTTGCAGCCCTGGCAGGTTCTCTCTGTGCTTGTTGAATGACTTTAAAGCTCTGCTGCCAATGGTGCCTGTGTGATCAACCTGGTTTCCCAGGAAGCGCTGAGGCCTGCTCTTAGTGGTGCTAATGCAGCGATAACAAGATGGTAAATGTCTATTTGTCTTCCCATCTTCCAGCAAGATCAGATTCTCTAATCCCAAGTTCCCTGTGGTGTTCTTTCCAAGCCCTTCTCTTTAATGCCAAGTAGAGGGGTTCCAGACAGCTATTTGCATTTTCAATTCTAGAAATCATTAATATTTTAAAACTGCCAGCACCATGGTTTATTAACACACTTACAGTTCCTACCTGCTACTGTTAAAGGGAAACTTTCTCTTTGAAAGGGATTTGAATTTGGGGTGATTTCCCAACTTTTATTTAAATTCTGCTCTCCACACCTCCCTGGTGGTGCAAGGGGTTGAGCGCCTCACTGTGGGCCTTCCACAGCCACTACAGTGCAAGTTCGATCCCCGGCCAGGGAGGGGACCCACATGGTGCCGCAGACCTCTCCTGCCTCGCCCAATGCGCCCCTCAGCAGTGTACTTCAATCAGTCTGCCTGTTCTGCTCCCCACTCTGTCTCTGGTGAATCCACTCACCTCCTGCACCTCTGGCCTGCACCCCAGCTCTTACATGTATAAATAAATAAAATCCTTCAAAATAAATAAGTAAATTCTGCTCTCAAGTCCCTGCCCTCAGCAACTCGGCAATTATCGAGAGGGGGAGATGGATGTGGAAGCAGGTGGTGAGAAAGCTGAGTGGGCCATGGAGAGAAGCACAGGGAAGGGGGCTCAGAGGAGCCCAGAGGTGAGGACTGGTGACCCCTGGAGGGTCAAGTCAGGCCTCTAAGAGGACGGCTGCTGACTCCAGGGGATCATTACGTACTATATGAAGAACGTGAGCAAGTCAGCTCTGTACTTGACATGGTTCTTTGGATTACTTTTGGCCACCATGTCAATAAGTTGACGTCAAGATAAGTCTTTGAGTCATGCAGGCCTGGGTTCAGATCCCAGTTCTGATACCACCAGTTGTGCAGCGATATTATAACTATCCTCCACCCCTGGGGTGCAGGGGGTGAACCCACTGGCTGGACCTGACTGTATCCCCCTCCTTTACATCCATCCCGCTGCACTCAACCATGTGGGCTATTTCTTCTAACTCTCACAACCACTCTATCCCTGGCACCCCATTTCACGGAACAATAAGTTAAATCAGAGGTGTTAGATGGCCTGCTCCAGGCCACACAGCTGGCCAGCACATGAGCAGCATTTGATTCCCCCAGGAGACTGAACACTGTTCTTCTGACACTTATTGAGAGGGGGTGCGAGGACTTAAGCAGGCGGCTTGTCTGTGTGCTCAGCCCAGCCCCAGCATGGTTTGGCCACTGCGTATGGCGGCTGCTATGCTTGCTCTTAAGTTCCAAAGCCCAGCCCCTAATCTCTCCCTCACTAAAGGCCCCCAAACTGTGCACTCTGTAGCCAGAGGACTCCATGCATCCCCCTTCCAGTCTCCCACACCACTACCCTCCTCTCCGTGCCTTGTCATGCCCCCGTCACCTCCCCTGTCTGCTCTCTCCCAGCGACTACCACAGCTCTGGGCACAAGATAAGCTTGCCGTCAGTGTCTGTACAACAGCACTAACTGCACCGATTCCCAGAAGAAAACGTTTGCCAAACATCTTTAGCCTGGACATGTCAATACAAAAATGACACAGATATAATTTGCTTTCAGATTCAAACTGGAGACATAAACTTTGACCCTGTCAAAAAAAATGAGAACGAATTAAATTGAAACACAAAGTCATTTCCCTGGTTCCAGAGCTCTGGATTTCTAATTAACGTGCAGCACAATTCCAAGGGCTGCGGGGGGACTGGAAGATGGTGTCCATTCCTTGGCTAACTGAGCACGGCTCAGGCTAGTTCTCTGTTCCTTTGTGCGTTTGCTTGTTTTATTTTGCTGGGATGTATTGTGTTTTTCTTTGCTGGAATAAGACCATCCCAGGTGATTAGAAAAAAAATAATTGCTAGACGCTGACCTTGTACAAAAGAACACACAATGAAACAGCCCTCAACACACTTGCCCAGCCGAGCAGGGAGCAGGAGGCCAGCAGCCTAGGCCCAGGGAGGCAGAAACACTGACCATTTCTGAAGCATGAGCTGAAAGGTGAGACAGCCTGGCAGGGGAGGGGCGAGTCATTCCCCAAGAGCAGGCACAACCACATAACTCAGTTTTGCAAGGCGATTCAGGGGTTCCGACAGTCTAGGCTCCGAAATATTGATGCAGGAGACAATGGTGGGTGGCCGGGCTTCCTTCAGTCAAGGAAGGGGCCATCCAAGCGAGTTACAGGCTGGGAAGGAAACTGACTCTGAACAACGGGTGAGAACGCAAGCGGGGCCAGCCTTCCCAGCAGTGGCTGTGCTTCTGCTCGGGGTGAGGAGGAACAGGGGTAACATTCTTCAACCCACTGAGCCCCAGACCTCTATGAGTAAGGATCGCTTCGTACTTGCTGGATCCCACTCCAGGCCACTGAATTAAAACCTTCAGCAAAGGGCCTGGGAATCTGTATTTTTTTAAACTAGTGACCAAGTGAATAATGCTTAGGATCAGATAGTCTGAGAAGTTACTGGTTAAGAGCACCAACACTTTCCTTATGGAAACCCTGAAATGCTGTCTGGCTTTGGGCACATGCCACATCCCTTCTCTGAGCTTCATGTCTGTAAAGTGGGGGAAGGAATCCCCGCCTCTCAGGGGTATTGTATTGGGGAAGAAATGAGATGCCGGGTGTGTAGACAGTTCTGGCACCTAGAAGGTATGTGACGTGGGTGAAGGTTGGCCCTTTGGGGTGTGGGCAGGCCACGTCCTCTGAACCAGTGTCCCGAAGGCGCTTGAGTCCATCGTCCCACTGTCAGCTTTTGGCTCGTGGTCATTGGGCTGCTGCCTTGAGGGGGCATTGTTGGGGCTTCTGCCCCTTTTAAGGAGCCAGTACCACAGTGCTCCAGAGCCCTCAGGCGTGCAGGAAGGCAGGACACAGGCCTCCTTGGGAGACTCTGCCAGGAGAAGTCAGGATGGAGGTGACCTCCCAAGTCCTTGACAGATTCTGTCCAGGCTGATGACTGACCGTCCAGATTTCCACGCCTCACTTCTGGGGCCCCTGCCAGGTCCTTGATGATCCCAGAAAGGACACAGACAAAGGACAGGGGCTCTCAGCTCAGAGCGGGGCCTTGAGGAATGGGTGTCCTCCCCCAGCTCGTGCAAGTCAGCCAAGAGTTGGGGGAAGAATTGGTGGTCAAAAGACTAGATGAAGAGATCTGGGTCAAAGAAGGTGTGTCATGGGCTGATTTTTCCCCCCACACCCAATTAATTATTATGTTGAGTTCTAAATCGCCATGACCTCAGAACGTGACTGGATTAGGAGCTGGGGTCTTGAAGGAGGTAGTTAAAATTAAGTGAGGTTTTGGGCCTCCCTGGTGGCGCAGTGGGTTAGGCAGCGCACTGTGAAGCAAATCTTAACCACTACAGCACGAGTTTGATCCCTGCTGCCGGCCAGGGAGGGGACCCACATGGCGCGGCAGACCTCTCCTGCTGTGCCCACTGC